>KK117818.1:240124-275099 GCA_000611955.2 Stegodyphus mimosarum
TTTGTGCACAAATTTTAATGATTTTTACATAATTTTAGTGTGTGAAATTGTTGTATTTTACGTATAATGTAACATGAAAAGCTTGAGAGAAATACAGCCCTGTTGGAACACTTAGTAAAGTGCTATCTCACAAATTTAGTGAAATATTGCCAAGCTGGCAAATTTTTGGCGAATAATTTTTGTCGCCAAATTTGACTAGAACACGCCAAACGTCGAAAACTTGGCCACATTTTGGTCTGATCTCTGTATAACTGTAATGGGTATTGTAATTCATAAACTATAATTGATCCTCTATGCCAGGGGTGGCCAACAAGTCGATCGCGATCGACCGGTTGATCGCGAGGCTAATTTTGGTCGATCATGGATCGCTCGCAATGACTGGAGTGGAATTCCGTGTACAATGAAGTGGGATGGAAGATTGGGACGAAATGTCAAAGTTGACGTCTCTGGAGTATTACCACTTATATGTTTCAAAGGCCTTTGTATTATATAAATTTTTCTCTTATTGAGGAAAAGCATCCAAAAGCCTAGTCACTAATCCCTACATTTCCCTTCTTTTTATGTAAGAAATTCCCCCCCACTAAGAATCCATTAAACAACACACAAGGATCTTTGTTGCAAGAAGGGAGTGATTTCTTAAAGGGAGGAAAGCGTTAGGTTCAAGATTCCCGCCCTTTCAAGCCTCTTACAGCTGCCAAAGCCCCGTCTTCAAAAGGTTAATATACTCTGGGAATTTGCCGAAGTCATAAATTCCTAGAATTCTGACAGCCTGACACTGTTATCTCCGCCCATCCAGCACAATACATTTTGACTTAAGTTTTACACTTGTTACCGGACGCAGTGCGTGAACGCAACTGTTGAAGTTCGAGTCACTGAAGAATACAATCAGTTAGCTTGAATATTTGGTAGTGTCATATGGTAGCTTCTTTTTTTTTGTATTAACAGTGTTATTATTCATCAATATTATTTATCCTCAGTGACTACGTTGGGTTTCAATTTTTCTTCTGTTTAAAATGTAAATACCTTCTCTTTGTTTTAAATCAAATTGCTTTTCTTACATATCTAATAACTTGATAAATGTGCATTCTCGGCAACAGATCTCTAAACTTCGGTTATTACAATGAGAGAAAAATAAGGGACAGTATTACAAATATGTTAGGAATAACAATAATTCTATTTAAATTAAGATTTCAATATTTGAACCGTAATAAATATATTGTAAATTTAACACACTTCTTGTAAATTTGAATATATCTTTATCAGATTTTAATACACTTGTATTGCTGTGTCCGATCGTAGTATGCAGTATTGTTATCATTTCTCTCAATGTAACGGAGATAATAGCTGCAGTTCACAAGTTTTGAATTTTCTAGAAAAATATTCAATTCAATATTTATTCTTTAAATTGTCATATTTCTGTGCATTCTAATATACCCATAAACATGAGCAGTAAACCGAAGAAATCGAAAACTTATCATTTCAATGAAGAATGTGAACTTGATTACTTTTTTACAATGTTGAAAGATAAATGTTGTTTAATATGCCTTACCTCAGTAGCCATTGCTAAAAAGGGTAATCTGGAGAGACATGTTTTAGCTTTACATAGCAAGTATCAAACAGATTATCCTGAAGTGAGATAATTCTGAAGTGAGAAAACATAAAGTTAGGGATCTTAAAACTCAATCAATAAATCAACAAAGCGTTTTTAAAAAGCCAAGGTTGAACTCACAAGCAGCAACTACTGCATCATTCGAAGTAAGTTATTCGAAGTAAGCTAAAAATATTAATTACAAGATCGACAAATATGTCGCGAAAATCCAAAAAGTAATTGAAGATTTTGAGATAAAAATCCAGGATTTTGAAAAAATTAAAGAAATTTTGGAATTCATTTCTTTTTCTTTTAAAAATGATTTAAGTGTAAAACCCATTAGCCAAAAAATTTCAGACATATTTCATGTAAATCAAAATTCATTAGAAAATGAAATTATAATTTTACAAACTGACTGAATCTTACAAGCCCGAAAATTTGAAGAAGACTTTTGGATATATGTCAACCGAGAAATATATTCCAGTATTACCCAAATGTAGCGAATATATCTATTCGTGTTTCGAATTTACATACCTATGCGAATCGGCATTTTCATACTTGAAACTAACGAAGATTAAACAACGTTCTGTCCTGACTGATTCCCACACTGAAGATTCATTATTATTATCTTCGTGAGGATATACATCTAATTATGCTTCTTTTGTTAGGTACATGCAAATTCAGTCTTTCCATTGATGTTAAGGAAACATAATACGTTCTAAATTTGTGTTTATCTAGCTACTTTGAATTAATAAATATTGTTAATAATTATCCATGGTCCTTTTTCTATTTTTTGACATAATTTTTTGGGGTCTTTAAATAATTATTGTTGTTTCTTTTACGTAGGTAGATAAAACTTATATCTATATTTCAGTACGAGGTATGCTTAGCGAGCTCTTGATAAATTAGCAAAAAGTAAGTCATGTTATTCTTTCGTGATAAATTCTCCTGGCCCAAAAATGCGAAAGTGAACTATTGAAATCAAATTATCAGCCATACCTTTTAAGATAAAAAGTAAATCTTATGTACAAAACAATTGGCCACTCCTGCTCTATGCAAATGCAACACCGTATCCGGCACTGATATGTCTTCCAGCAATTTCCAGAAATAACAAAAATTTCTCAGCGGCTGGGAGAAACCTGTATAAGATCGGGGAGGAAGAGTATTAGTTTGTCATTCACTTATCAGGACTTTTCACTGTCATGTGCCTTTGGCATAATTTTCAGGAACCGATAACGCTGCATTGACTAGCAGCACTTCGGCCATATCTATATGGACTGGACTGGATTAGTTTGTCAGTTGTTTAGTTGCTAGTTCAGAATGACTTCGGTGTATTGAGATACCTGTGGAAGCTTCGCCTTTTAGGTGAACTTTGCATTCTGTTTTGTTTAGCGTTCCTATTAGTTTGAAGTGTAACTACTGATTGTGCTCTGTGTTACTCTGAAGAGTTATACGAGTATTTTGGTGGAAAGTTTCAGAACTGTGAAATGTTTCTTTGGATACAGTAAATTTCATCCAGCTATCATCGGTTCTGTGTGCATTGAATTTATTCCGAGCCCGTACGCACTCAAAAACCTGTATAAATGGATAATAGATAGATAGTCAGATATAAGCATAGATATATAATAGATGTAATATTCTTAGCCTCTGAGTTTCAGTATATTGGGTTTCTAAAAAAGTAAATTCGGTTTGCCCAAATAGATAGCATTATGTTCTTTTTTTATTCTTCTGCCTATTTCATATTTTTTTCTTTTGATCTGACACTTTACATTGTTGTAAAAACAAATTCCATGCATTTTTGTTTACAACTGTTAGTTTATGGTCAATTTTAACATGAGGTGCAAAACGTTTTCGACGTACTTTACTTTTTTCATTTTTAGGAAAGCAAGATTCCGGCAGAGCTCCGAAATATGAGAAGATTATACTGGTGATTGTTTAACTGAAAGAGTTTGCCAAAATTGGTATAAAAACTTGCATTCCTGATATTTTGCACTTGGAGATGGCCAACATTTTGGCTGAACTTCTGAATATATTGATAACAAAATTACAGCCGTAATTGAATCGAATCGTCGTACAACTGTGCGAGAGATTCCGTAAAGTTTAAATGTATCACTCAAAGTAAAATTAAAACATATAAGATGTCTAAACTTGTTAAGAAGCTAAATATTTGGCAGATGTATTAATTGAAAGAAATTCGCGTAACGCAACGAAACAATTTTTGCTATACGTATTTCAAACGTAATGTTATGGACCCGTTTTCGAAACAAATTATCTCTAGTGATGAAAAATGGATCATTTACAATAACATTAATCGACCAGCACAAATCATATCAAAAGCTAAACTGCATCAGAGAAAGATCGTGCTGTCAGTTTAATGGGTTTACAAAGATGTTGTGTATGTTGAGTTGCTTCCGAGCAACTAAATTGTCAGCTCAGATGTTTACTGCCAACAACTTATGAAATTGGAGGACGTAATCAAAGAGAAAAGGACAGAGTCGGCAAATCGAAAAGGAATCGTTTTCTACGACGACAGTGCTAGGCCTCAGATATGTTTAGCAACACGCACGAAATTATTGGAGCTGGATAGGAAAATGTCTTATATGGAATAGGATAGAAAAATGATATCTTATGTCATATAAACCGACCTTGCATCAAAGGATTATAACTTATTTCGCAGTTTCTGAAACTTCCTCAATAGTAAATATTTCGGTAATAATAATGACCTCAAATCGCACTTGGTTGAGCTTTTTTCTGAGCTCGAAACCATTACGTTACCAGAAAGAGGGCAAAAGATCATCGAACAAAATGGAAGATATTTGATTGATTAAAGTTTATTATTTGTAAAGAAAAACTGAGTTTTATCCCACACTAAAAAATAGAAATTACATTATAGAGCCTTGAGTTTACTTTTTTTGGAGGGGGGCAAGAGACGTGCGAAATGTGCAATGCCCTCGCTGGCGCTCGAATCTGTACCTCTCAAATATGCGACGAGTGTGTTACAGTTATACCATGACGGCATGTTGAACGGAAGGAGAAAATGCCTTACATACTTCCCTTTTTAAAGGGCGACTGGGGATTAGGAGACCCAATCGCCAAATCCTAGTGGTAACGAATTATTGACCACCACCTTTTAGTTCGGGGGCCATTTGTAGAATCATTAATTTTTTTTTGAAGCATTAGGCATGAAAAATGAGCAATCTCCTCGCCGGAACTCGAACCTGGATCTCTCGAATTCCCGCTGAGGCTGCTACCGTTACACCGCAAGGCATGCCGGAAGAAGAGAGAAAATACCTTATAACTTTCCTGCTAATCCGATACATTCAATCAAACTAAAAGGGCGTTGAATTTCGCAATAAACAGCACTAAATTGCATTTATGTTCAGATTAAAACATTGTCCGTAAGAAAAAAAAACATAAATTCTTCATTGCTTGTCAAAAAATCGCATTTTCTATTTCTCTGTAGACACAATTATTCAAAAGAACGCCTTTATCTTTTAATTAGATTTCTAGAAGACATTTCACGTCGATAAAACTGGGTCCGTGACACTTAGCAGACGAGACACTTAACCGACACCAGTTAGCCGACAGGAGATTTAGCCGACACGGACACTTAGCCTGCAGAACATTTAGCCGACATGGACACTTAGCCGACAGGTCATTTAGCTGACACAGACAGTTAGCCGACAGGTCATTTAGCTGATACAGACAGTTAGCCGACAGGACATTTGGCCGACACGGACAGTTCGCCGGCAGGGCATTTAGCCGACACAAAGAGTTAGCCGTCAGGACATTTAGCTACGAGATACTTACCTGTCAAGACGTTTAATCAACAAGACACTAAGCCGACAGTGCCGTTTAGCTGACACGTATCCAATAATTAGTTAAACTTACTATCAATTACAAAATTTCTCGACTTCTCCATAAGTTCAATATTTAAGCCATTTTTTCACCTATCAGTAATATTCATTTTTCGATTCTTAAAGATCTCATATGTGCATCAAATTCTTGTGTAATTTAGCATTGTTTGATATGTTGAAAGGTTTATCCTAAGTTTATTAACAGTTATTTTAAGTTACGATTCTTTCCTATCTTATTCTAATTTCAGCTTACAATTTCCTGCCAGAATGTAAATTCAGAAACGCAATTAATGCAAATGAGAAAGAGTACTATTTATGTCGATGTTTCACCGACTTCTACAGAGAGAGAGTCTAATTTTCCTGACTAGCACGCGTTGCCATTTGGCTACATTCTGTCTTAGCTACTACGCTCGGCTATCCTTCAGGCCCTTGCTTGGCTTCGCCGATTTAATTAATACTAAGGGGCCAACTAGTTAGATCTCTGATAGCTTCGGCTATACCTTTCAAATAGCTTAGTTAAGCTAGTTTAGTTTAATTTCCTAGTTCTTTAAGTTCAAGCCCAAGTCGAGGCTTTGTGTAAGTTCCAAGTAGGAACTGATTGTAAATACTCTGAAAAATAAAGGATAGGTAACCCTTCTTAAGACACGTGTTTATTCACACACTTAAGCAATTATTCGCTTGCTAGTGTTCGTGGGGTTCTAAGACAGAACTTTGGCATTAAATAAGCCAAAACTCACAATGCATCGTGCCGTTTGTTGTCTATTGGCCAAATTGAAAAAGCATTGAAATTTCTCGTCAGGAAATGTGATTTAATTTTCGAAAGGAAAAAATAATTTGTTACTTACATCACGACGGTCACTTGGTTATATTTTAATATAGGATCTGCAAAAATTTTCCGTAAAGCTTCTGCATTTAATCAACTGAGTTCCTTTGAACACTTTCACATCATTAATAATATTTTTTGTTTACTTAATGATATCAACTTTTTAAATCTGACAATCAAAAAAAATTCTCTGAAATTTGTAGGAAATTTAAAGCGGGATTCTGTAAGATTTTATTGAACACGCATCTCGCTTAAAATACTTACTTAGGTCAATGTTTATAGCACTAAACTGTTGCATAATGTTTAATTTAGAAATAAAATATTCTTTAAGGTTTTGTTTTATTCAGAACTAAATACATTTCCGCTAAAACACCATTTTTCACTCTTCATATATCAAAAACGTTGCTGATATCAACTCCATTCTTATTTTTCTAACCGCGCCTACTAAATGATTTGGATCGTGTTGAGGTCACGAGAAAGCTTTTTGAGTATTATTTACCGGAATTAGATGGTGCATATTTTAGTACACTGTAAAAATAAACATAGAATTTCTCTTTTCCTAATTAATTTGTGCATAATATTATGTACTCTGTTTTGAAAGTCGCGATGTATATATTTCAATATAATATGCTATATTAATGTTTTCCTTATATAATGTAACTTTTCTCAATATCTGTTAAAAATTTATAAATTTTCGTTTCATTTTTCATAAATTTGATTTTTTTTTACTTTTTTATTATTTCTCTTTCGGTTTTGGTTTCGCTGCATGGAAATAGAAAACTTTTTGGTGCTCGTTTTCCTGAGTACCTAAGGGCATTTCTTGGTGACCCTTTCCTTGATTCCCTAAGCACGTGCATATATTGCTTAATGATTAACCCAGCCTCATGTGCATTTATGTATATTCAGACTAGATGTAACAATTTACCATGCCTAGCACATTTTGCATGTACAAGTATTTGTTTGTAATAACAATAAAAGCTGGCTCCAGTTTAACATTCAAATGTAATAGCCAATCACATACGTTATTTCTATCATCTTTTTAACTCTACCAAATAATGATGTCATTTGTTTTCCAATACTTTCGTTGTTCGTTTCCAATCTACGGTCTTCGGACTAAAAATGGTCTTTTTAGATTCTCAAAAAAGATGATTTTCAAACGTTAATTTCAAACTAACTTTGTATACCACTGTATAGCTGAAAATGAGATTCCGTTTCTATGATATGAAAAATAGTCGAAAATTAAGGTTATTTTATTCCTAGTGGGGACCCCTACTTGATTCTTTACACCGCTTTTGGCAAAAAGATCTTTTAAATCGCTCCATTTCACCTCCGATCTTCGGCAGTAAATCGGGGGAGTTTTTCATTATTGGGGTCGGTCTCAGACTCCGGAGCGGGCGTGAAATTTTTATCATCCTTTTCCTTTTCAACAGCACAGTCCATGGGCTCGGCGGCGAAGCCCGCTGCGCCGGAGCCCTTACCCAGATTGATAAATATGCGATGCCTAACATGTAAATAGCATTCTGAGGGTGTAAATAGAATTTCAGAAAAAAAAGTAGTTCCAGTGTGGAACTGACAGGGAAAGGAAATTTCATTAGTAGGAGGAGCGAAACCACTTTGAGCAATGTAGTAATGAAATGTGAAAGAATTGAAACTGAAAGCATTGGGAAGAGCGAAATTCATTGTCGGCTTAATGTCCTGTCGGCTAACTGTCTGTGTCGGCAAAATGTCCTGTCCGCTAAGTGTCCTTGTCGGTTAAACGTCTTGTCGGCTGAATGTCCGTGTCGGCTAAATGTCCTGTCGGTTAACTGTTCTTGTCGGCTAAATGTCTTGTCGGCTAACTGTCCGTGTCGGCTAAATGTCCGGTGGACAAAATGTCCGTGTTGGCTAAATGTCCTGTCGGCTAACTGGTTTAGGTTAAGTGTCCCGTCGGCTAAGTGGTTGTCGGCCAAGTGTCCGCGACAGGGTAAAACACTTTCAGATGCGGTTAACGTTCTCAATTCAAATGTTTCTTTAATGTCAGCTTTTCAAGAAATTGCTTTTTAGTTGCTTTTCATTTATTTTCGGTCAATAATTTGCTAATAAAGTCTTTGCTTTCTATCACTTAAAACACTCTCAAGTTTCATCTTTCTTCTCGCTTAGGCATATGTTACTTTTAGTCATTTTCGTTTTCGCAGCTGAGGAAGACATCGACATCGTGCAATGCATATTTCTAGTGCTTTTTACTTGCTTTCTTAACTTTTGTAATTTATAACTCATCTATAAAGCATGATCGTTAATCGAGTGTTCAAATTTATTGTTTATGTTCATGGTTAACAAAGTATGAGAAGAAAAAGATTTTCTTAATTACCTTCGTTTTTTAATTTATATCTAATTTATATAGTTTAAATAACACCAAAATTATGACGAGCCTAATGTATAGTTTAACAAATACGTGCAGTTTTATTGTAATTAACAAAAGCTGTTTCCAATACCCTCTATTACGCGCACATAAAATCATTTGCACTTTAAACTGATGTTTGTATTTTTAAGTCATGATCTGGCAGCAGTGTGTATATAAGAGACATTTAGCTGAGTTATTGCCATGCTGATGTGATGTGCCCCACATTATTTTCCTCTAAACTCCAGCTTTTTCGACTTAATCCGTATCTTTCAGTTGGTTTATTAAGAGTAATGTTCTTGCTTTTCCGAGTGGAAAGACCAGTTTTTCTCTTTTACAGACGGAAAAAAGACTCGAAATGAAGGTAATTCTTTTATTTAAAGGGAATTTTTTTTCTTCGCTACCAGCTAATTAGCAGCTAATTAAAAAGAAACAATTCTCTTTTCGTTTTTTGCAGTTAAAGTAAACACCGACATTGTTTTTTTCTTATTGAAGTGATTTGCTTTTTTCTTTGCCTCAAATCTCTGGGCACTAAACAGTTTAATTTTGATAGGATTTTCGTTTCTAAAAAGCAGTATCGGGATACAGTATGACATTCTTAAAAGTTTCTTGAAAAAATTTCAAAAGTGAAATTACTGATAAGATTTGTTTGTCGGTTTGCTCTGGAAACGTAGATATTTATATATTTTTGACCAACTTGTAAAGTTTATGATTAAATTTTTCGAACATTAAATTTTAAGTCTGTCGTATCTTTCTTAGCTCGTATCGCAGTTTTCGCTCAGATTCTTGCCTCTTTATAAAAGGCGTTTTTCTTTCTGTATGCTGAATCTTAGAAAGATCCATTTAAATAATTTGAAGGGCATCAATACTGCCAAAATCAGGATTCAGTTTTAATCATTCTAAATTTTTCCGGCATTTTGACCAAAAATTAAATCCTGTGATCTGCATCAGGTGTAATTTTATAGCTGTGCACATTAGTGGGCCCATTGAGCTTGTAGGGTTATCTTTAAATAACTAGAATAAATGAACAAAAAAACTTAAAACTTCAGTGGAAAAATAATAACTCATATAGCAAAATAAAAGCTAAAAATATTCCAAAGAAAAATATCGACGCAAGACGGAATTCTCCTTAAGATGCAAAGAATACTGCAGATCATCAAACTGCTCTCAGAGAAATGTCTAATGCAGTGATTACGATACAAGAAGCTCAGTAGTTAAACTGTCACATGAATTTAAATGATTGTTTAATGTCTCTTATTTATAGGACTGTTCAAGATGAAGAGTAAGAAGCTTCTTGAAAACTCGCTCGTAACGCATCGAAAACAGGTTTTGCAGTAATTTCCAAACTGTCGCCATTTTGTCACAAATGACTGAATTCGGCCACCTTGATAAGACTACACATTGCCAAGAGCTGTTAGGAGGTTTTTTTTTCCTATCTCAGATTCTGCTTTTAAGATATACTTACAAATGAAATATCGGTCTTAAAATATCTACAACATAATGCATGAAATGTACATAAACAAATTTATTACGTGGCTGCAAAGTAAAAAGTTAACAAAATACACAATGGTAATAAATTAAAATAAACAAATGACTAAATAATAAAAATAAATGCAATTGTATAACAATAGGAAGAAATGCATAACAATGCAAAAAATAATTATAAATGAATAATACAAATACTTACAAAAAAGCATAATTGTTATAATACCAAACTTTATTCTAGAAAATGCGGATTGACCCATATTAATTGCATTGTTTATGAATCTAAAGCATAAGCTTCATTTTCACATAAATGTACTCATAATCTACCTATGTTTGTCATCGCATCGACAAGAATTACCTTTGTTTCCACCAACTTCGAGACGAAATGGTAGTTTAATTTACTCTGTGACACTGTGGTTCGTCGTTATTGAATTAATTTATTACCGAATTAGCATTTGGGAAGTCAGACTGAATTGAATTTGAGCGGATTAATCAACGACAGATCTTCCTTTGGCGGCTCATTTCAAACACTCGAGGCTCTCTGGCTACTGAAACACATTGTCATAAGATTTCACCTACTGTCATTTGACGCTTTCCACGCAAGGCGTATTTCGACGGCAGTGTGCCATAATATCAGGAAACTTAATTTAGTATATTGACTTTGTCTGAACCTTTTCAGATTTAAGCACACGTAGTGCCGAATGTTATGCAATATTTAATGTATTGTACTCATTTTAAATACTTTGTGTTTATTGATCCACTTTGCTTTAAAATCTTGTTCATCTTATACATATGCTGTTGCCAATCGATTAACCGTAATATCTTCTTTCATTTACACTTGTTATTACGAAATCATAATGTTCAGTTCATATACGTTATGGCTTCTGTGGCGTAAAATAACTTAGAAATACTTGTCGTAAACAATTAACGAGCCTCACCAGTAGCTGAATATTACTATTGCTCAGTACTGATGTTTTGACCCAAGTTCTAACGGGTTAGATGCACTGGTGTATTTCGTGGTTTTTTATCGTATATAAAGGGAATATGAACCAAGTTTTTTAAGAAAGTCTTCCACAAAGGCATTCTTCCATTAGGTAGAAATACCTGTGCTTTGCCACGCCTAAATAACCTAACCTACATATCTATCTTATATTCACTGAAGTCAGATTCAGCGTTTCGCAAGTTATTGCGCCTGGTACTACATAAACTTTAAGCATAAAATAAACACAAGGTAAAACTCAAAGGTAAACATTAAGCAGAAACGTTTTAGCCAGCACTTTTGGATATCACAATACTAAAATGATAGCAAACTATATGTAAATATTACTCGTCAAATAAATTATTTTTATGTTCCTTAGAATAAAGGCTGCTGCAGCCAATTCTCTGGCAGCTCTTCAATGCAGGCCAAGTCCACAAGAAAGGCGGCAGAATAACGGAACAGCTCGAGTATTATCACGGTTAAGATTACGCTCCTACTTTCAAACTGCGCTTGCAATTCAGTGCCCTTAAACTTCTGGTCTGAGCGAATATTGTGATGAACCATAGAAGGTAGTGTAGATATAAACTTATCCCTTAGTAAACTTAAAACTCAATTGCCACTTTTCCATTTATAAATTATTTCATATTTCTACAGTATACCTATTCTTTATCATTTAAGCAGGAGCAGCCGAAATAAAGTACTTCTAGTCTATGCTTTATTGTTACACTTACCTTTCTGTTTTATTCTACTTGCCCTTCTGTTTTGTTTGTCGCCTCAATGATCTTAGTTCCTTAGTATGGGTGCGGTTCAGATACGGCCTACCAAAGCTACTCGATTGTACCGACATCAAAAAAATTCGTTGTAGTCGGAGCATTTCCGAATAGAAGGAAAATAAATCAACTTTGTCAGTGTTAGTGCGCCATTTCTTAGGTGAAAGAACAAAGATTCTGTCACAGTTCAAACATAAACGTCTATTTCATGTGCCAATAAACAATTTAATCTTTTTAAGATTGAATGAAGGCAATACAAACTATTCGTTACATATGAATTTGTTCAAAGTTACAGACACTCATTTTTCTATCTTTTCCCTTCATAGCGTCCGCTTTTTAAGTAATTCGGTTTTTGATCTAGAGCCGATTTGGAGGAGCAAACCTGAAGTTTCAAGTTTTCTAAGAACTTTTGGCCCTGTTGCCCAACACTGTTGGTACAAAAAGTCACATTTTCCCTTTTTCTGTAGCCAATTTATTCAAAAAAACATTTTCGGCCGGCGTATTAGATTTTCTAGACGTTTTTCATATTCATAAAAATTTTTCAGTTCCAGTTAAAGATGCCGATTCTAATCCGTCTTTATCCTCAGATTGTAAGGAAATTATTCCGACAGTAGCTTGACTTCCTTCGTCTAATTCGTATCCCTTTATCTTAACCTTCCAGAACGCGCGCTTTGCCATTTTACATGAGCACGCGCGCGTCGTAGTTTTTACGACATCTGTTATGTTACCATTTTCGTCACAAAAAAACGACAGAAATTAGTGAATATTAATAATAAATTTGTTAAGAAATAAAATATTAACCTTATTATTGCAAAATACAAATGATATCACATTCAAATATAAGTGAATTATTTTTAAGCAAACATACATTTATTTGTACATTCCAAAATCATCAAGCATATTTATATCAATGATTTTCAAAAATGATCATTATTTTTAAAACATACATTTATTTGTACATTCCAAAATCATCAAGCATATTTATATCAATGATTTTCAAAAATGATCCTATTTCATCCTCTATATCCTTGGCATGGTGTTTTAGGCCTGATATCACTTTCACAATATTCATCTTTTTCGTCTTTGAGCAGTTTGCATACTTCTGTTTTAGCCACTTAGAAGATTTATCTTTACCAATATAGACCATATCATTATCATTCCTTTTTTCTATATCGCTGTTATCATCATCATCCGAAATATATTGTTCAGATTCACTGCTGATATTATTTATCTCTATATTTTCCTCGGTCAAATCGCTACTGTCCTCATATCCAAAGGTTTCCTTGCCTTCCTTTTCTTCATCAGATAATTCTTGAAGAATTTGAGAAAAATTAGCTGGTTGCACATATTTTTTTGCCATGAAAACCGATATAAAAATTACAGAGTCGAATGTATACAAATTAAAATAATACAAGGCAATTAATAACACAAAATTACAAAATATTCGAGAAAAAATGTTTTCCAAATTTTCACCCACGACCACGTGCATGTCGTAACTTTTACGAAAAAGCTGCCACGTAACACAAAATTCGAGTAAAATAAAAGAAAACTAAAATAACTTCCTGTTGGCACATTCCATGATGTGGGGAAGGGTAAAAAGGAGGAATAGAAATGACCTTCAGACGTCTCAGCTTCGATATGCGAGAAATGTGCATTAAAAACCGAATTTGTCGTAAATTTTGCGAAAACGCGCGTGCTGGAAGGTTAACTTATCACTGCTTTCTCTTCCATTATTTGCACTTCTACAGCTGAAGAGAATTCTATATTTAAACCTTTGAAACTAATCCTGAAAATTTATGAATATTACGATGATTCTTGTTGCCCTAACTCCACTAATAATCGAATTGCAAATATTATTTGAAGGACTGCAAGAAAATATTTTACGTGCACTTTCTTGTTTAAGAGTTTAAATTCTAAACAAGAAGTTTTTAATATCAAAATTTTAAACTTCTAGAAATTCTGCTGTCTTGAATGAATTCCAACATTAAAACTTTTCCTGTTTACAGACAACTTTACACAAATATCTAAAGCTAGATTAAAACTAAGAAAAATACAGATTCACAATTTGAATAGCTTTTATATTCATCTACTTTGTCTTTTCTTTCAGTCAGACGTCAGTCTTCACCTTCCAGTCCTCTGGAAAGAAAAAGTATTAGTTCTATTCATAACAATTTCCATGTGTTATTACTACTGTTTCTTGAAAATTGTTTTGGCCCTCAAACATTTTCGTTCACACGAAACGTTAATGCTTTGCGACAGGAAGCTGCATTGAGCCCCTGTATCTAGTAAGGCGGTCGTCGGCATGTCGTTTAGTAATATTTGTATTTCTGGCAAGACCAAATTTTGTACGACTACCGTATTCAGCTTGATTTCTGAGGGATTTACCTTCTCACACGGTGACGTCACCCTCCTCCTAGTCACCGTGATTAGTTTAAATCCTTTTTTTCGCCCCCTTTGTCCAACTGCTTTTTATTTCCCCATGCTTTGGTCTGACCAGCTTTCCTTCCATCCGGCTTTGCAACCTTCCCCTCTTGTCAATAGGAATTCTGCTGAGTTTGAGGTTTCGTCTGATTGTGAAGCCTTGAATACCGCCTAAAATTCTTCGCACACGCGTTTTCCGCCTTTCGCTTACTCTGAAATTTGATAGCTAGTTCAAATAAGCTTTCCAGCGTTTGCCGTTTTCTAACTTCAAGAAAATAACTTCAAGAAATTCTTGAATTGACGGAAGCAACCGCGGCAAAATTATTTTGGTGATTTCGTTGTCGGGCTTTTTCCTGTATAATAATTTGACAATGTAGATCTTCCTTAATATAAAATCTGTTAGTTCGTCAATATTAGTTTGATATTTACTGAATAATTCTGATTCGAGTCTCTCGCGGTCTTTTACAACTGGAAATGCTTTCAACAGCGAATTTTTAAAATTCTCCCATGTATACGTTCCGGATCCTGGATCCTCCAACCAATTCTTGCCAATATTTTTGTACCAGCTGAGGGCTTGGTCTTTTAAATTCGTGGTAGCGATGATTATTCTCTATGGCTGGTTGACAGGATGTAATGTGAAGTGTAACTACAGCTGTTCCAGAAAAGTCATTACGGATCTTTTGCCGTCAAACGTTGCTGTTGGCTTCATCGCCGCTCTCATCGTTTCCAAGATGAATCCAAATCCCTCCATCGGGTTTGGTTGTACCTGAGGGAACTGAAAGGCGGAAGAGGTCAACGAGAAATCTTCACTACCTATCGGCATGGTTCATTAAGAACAATTTCGGGCTCCAAATGTGGAGTTTTACTATTTAATTCTAAAGTTTTAACATAGAACCCCATGAACACTAACAAGCGAAAAATCGCTTAAGTGTGTGAACAAAACACGTAAGACTTAAAGAGGGTTTACAATACTTTGTTTTTCAGTATATTTACAATCAGTTCCTACTTGGAACTTTACACAAAGCCTCCACTCGAGCTTGAACTTAAAATAATAATAATTTAAACTAAACTAGCTAAGGTATTTGAAAGTTATAGCCGAAGCTCAGATATCTAACTAGTTGGCCCCTAAGTATTAATTAAATCGGCGAAGCCAAGCAAGGGCCTAAGGTATGGCCGAGTAACTAAGAGAGAAATTAGCCAAAAGCAAACGCGCGCTAGTCAGGGAATCAGACTGCCTCATTTGAAGTCGGTGAAGTCACGACTTGAATAGTACTCTTCCTCATTTGCATTAACTGCGTTTCTGAATTTACATTCTGGCAGGAAATTTTAAGCTGAAATTAGAATAAGATGGGAAAGAAACAAAACTTAAAATAGCTGTTAATAAACTTAAGATAACCTTACACACTTCTTCATTTAAAATCACCATCGCACGACATCAGTTCTATGATTAAAGGTACTATCAGTGTGATAAGATTCATGTACTAGTAGTGTAATTTTTAAAATCAATTTTCTGTAGCCCAAGCAATGTATGTTATATGTACATTATATTTATAAAGTACACTGCGCAAAAAATGCGACAGTTCTATATCTCCCGTTCTACTGGGCCGATTGATGAAATTCAAATTGCGTTTTTCATGCCTCAAAAGCGCGACTTAAGATATATATTAGCTTTATATCTAGCTTTGTTCTAACATAGGTATTTTGACACAAAATCGAAATTTTTCTGAGATGATATGCCACCTTTTTTCCAGAATTCAATTCTACGACTCAAATTATGCCAAACTGCCAAGTTTTGTAAAAATCGAACGAGTAGTTTTTAAAAAATTAGCACTCAAAATTTTAGCTCCTCAATGTTAATTCAATTTGGTATGTATTTATTAATCTCTCTTTTTTCATTAAACTTATTTAATTATTCCTTTCACATTTCGAAATTTAGTTCATTCCGAAAAAAATTCGTCCATTTTTTACCATTTATTTTTAAAATTTGCATTTTTAAATAATTTTTATAAATTTTTCGAAAAAACATTAGACTTATAATGTACGCAATTTTTACCATCATTCTAAAGTACATGTATTTCTAGGCATACCTGCTAAAAATTAGACTTTTTTATTCAAAAGTTTCGAAGATATACGTGAATTTATATGTTGGCGCGTTTTGAAATTTGGCATATTTGTTGAAAGCGATAAAACATCAAATGTGATTTAGGTACTTTGTTAAAATTATTTGAAAGTATGAGAGATATGACATTTTCCCCCTCGTGCACAATATAAAAAGGGAAAGGAAAATAGGTTGCCATGTATTAAGAAGTTCGCCAAGTGAAATATTGATGATGCAAACTGAAAAACTTTTGCCAAGATAAATTTTTGAAATTCTCCGTAAATTTCGCGCAAAATTTTACAAAATTTAATATTTAGGCACAATTGGAGTCGTAGAATGTAGAATCGAAATATGGGAAACATTTGGCATGTCATTCCAGAAGAAGTCCGATTTTGTGTCAAAATACCAATGTTAGAACAATGCTATATATAAATCTGCTATACATCCTAAGTCGCGCTTTCGAGACGTTAAAAGCGCAATTTGAATTTCGTCAATCGGCCCAGTAGAACGGGAGATCTCTCCCATTTTTTTCGCAGTGTACCACATATGTAAAGGGATTAATGTAAAAAAGTATAAATAATTTCTGAAATAACTTCCAAATATCTTTTAATAGGATTTGCATTATGTAGCATGTAAATGCACTCTGCAATATGCAATTTGTACCAGCAACAGTCTTTGAAACCAGCATCCGCTTGACAGTCTGTAGCATTCATTATTTTAATTAACCAAATTATTTTGAGTTTGAACTTTCCTATCGATATCTCAAAGTTTCAGTTGCTGCCCGAATTTAGCGCGAGCGAGATATTTATGCAAATCGCATATATCTGTTAGCAGTTTAAAAGGCAGGAGTTAATGAGGAGGAAAATCAGATCTTGGATATTCGCCGTAAGGCTGTGCGCGCAAGGATTTCCTCTGTCTACTGAAAGTTCTCCTTCATAGGCAATTGCAATTACTAGTGCTTGCTAGTGAAATGCGCATTTATTGCATTTCACTAAGAGTTAGGCTTCCCTCGCCGTCCTACTTAAGATTAAAATAGGTATTTAAATTGTTAACACACTTTATTTTATATTATTTTAGTTCAGCCCAAGTAGTGGCTTACTCTCAAGTTGGAGAGTTGTAACTATTTGAATTAAAGGGTCACTTTAAACCCTCTTTCTGACTTTGTAGTTCTTCAACACTAAAGGACATAGCCTAGATTTGCTCACTGTCCTCCACATAGGGTTTCACAGCATATGCTGAGCAAGAAAGTTAAGAGATTGAAGGAGAAACCTTATAAGTCTATCAATGAATATCATGTATTAATAGTTTCTTTCACAATTTTATTTTTTTTCTGTACATAATGTTTATATTAATGTGTTATGAATCGCATTATGTATAATGCGATGTACATTCACAACATTTTCTAGCCGGAGCACACGCGGCAATACACAAATATACATCATCTGCAAATAGCTTCTTAATAAAGTTTTCTACGTACATTAGGCATTTTACTACGCATGATTCTAAATAAAACTGTTGGCTTTCGCTGACAGTTATTAGCCCTTAATCTATTGCCGAAGTAATAGTCTTCCATCACCTCTCATCTCCAGTGCATGAAAATCTAACGTAACAGTAATTTACTCTTCGAAACCACTGAAAATACTCTACTAAATAAGATCCAATGTATAATAGGTACTAGCAGGAAACGCTTCCATATTATTTAGTTCCGTATATTGATTGAAACCGAGTGACGGCGAGGTTGAACGGAGCTGAAAGACTCCATTTCAACAACCTTGTATTCGGCGTAGATTTTTTAAAATCCCAATCGATTTCGAGGGCAAAACGGGTCCCCCCTTATCAGGAGCAAAAAATTCTGCAAAAACATTCTGCGTGCTGCATTTTGCAGAATTTTTTGCTCCTGATAAGGGGGGACCCGTTTTGCCCTCGAAATCGATTGGGATTTTAAAAAATCTACGCCGAATACAAGGTTGTCGATTTCCTTGTTTTATTTTCCACGTCGGCGTGTTTCTCTTGCGTCTCGACTCTATTTCATTTTTTGGTCCCTAATCCCCTCCATTTTTATCACTGAAAGGAGTAATTTAACCCAAAGCCTGAAAATATTCTCTCCGGAGTATCATCTTTTTCACTTCTTAAGACAAATCATTCTTTGCAGCTTTATTGGAATAAATTTCCACATTCTCCGGGAGGGTTATTTTATTTGGATACAAACCCCGGCCTCATGGACTACATGACAAACTAGCGCACTTTAAAAACAGCCCCATTCTACACTTTTCTGTCGTGGTTGTCCATAAGATAATGTTTCACGCCAAACACGTGTTCCTTTGTTCCCCCCAACTCTCCTATTTATCTTGGTAAAAATATTTCACAGAAGGCAGGAAAATGTATTTACAATGTTTTTGAGTCCTGGTGGAGGAAAAAAAGGCGGTGAGGGAGTTTTGAGACGGCTGCTTCGTTTTCTTTAGCCCTCCGGTTCTGAAAATTAATCAATGTTTATGACACTTAACATTGATATTGCGAGAGAAAGTTTGCATTACTTTTTGATATGAGTGCATATTTTCTTCGAAGTGGAATGGCAGCCAGTTAATTGAACCCTCTCTTTTAAAGGAAAGAAGCATCTTTTTGTAAATAAAGGTAGCCTAACTATTATTCATAAAACTGTTTAAAAAAAGATACATGTGTAGAGCATTAAGTGCTGCAGCAAAAATGAGCTCCAAAATTCTAGATTGTGTTTGAGCCCAACAGTCGAAAGTTAAATCCTCTGACCATTGGTAATTCAACCCGGTTTAGATGCATAGACTGGCTGCAGCATGGAACGTTTTGCGATTTTCTCGATGTGTAACGTGAATATGACTAAGTTTCCTTTAAAAGGAAGGCATCCCGTTTTCTTAAGCAGATAATCCTTTCATTTTCTGCAGTAATCTGAATAATCCCAACAAGGTTGTTTTTAATGTTAAAAAGAAACAAATGCTGACAATGAATTTGAAGCATCTGATGAACAAATCTATCAAACGTTCAAGCCAGAATATGCACTTATGAATGGGAACATTGAATGGTTTCATCAATAGGAGCAGATAGTAAAGCTTGCTATTTTGCAGATAGCAGCTTCAAATGCTGAGAAATATAGGACTAAATGACAGATGCATTGCACATTGAATGAGAAGAAACTGCTGAAGCTTGTTTAGATAATGTCTGTTTTCAAGACAGTTTTTGAGCATTCTAGGAGACCATGGTGTCCAACATTCTAGGAGGCCGTCGAAGGCAATGCTGTCTAGCATTCTAGGAAAGAGGAGAACATCGTGCGATTGGAGTGACTGCTGAGTCAAAAATAGAAATTGCTTGAAAGGAATATTACAATATTAAAATGAGTTGTACCCAAGAAATATAAAACAACGTTTCTTCGAAATGGAGACTTGAATTACCGCAAAATTAAAATTTGTCTTAAGCTCCATAGGTTTATCCTTCTTCATAGGACAACTACTGCAAAGCGATCGGTAAACAGCGCTCTTCCTACACGCTGAATGTTTCCATGTCACATTTATTGTCCAACGGTCAGTCCGCATTCACTTTCCCACTTCTGGGAAGGTTTCTATCAGAGACATATGATCTGGACTGTATGCGTTCACACTGAAGCATGGAATGGACTGGTTAGAGTATTGGAGGAAACCTCTTGGACACGGATAGTTCTCGACAGCCACATCACTATCAAGGATTATCTTTATCGTTGTAAATGATCATGTACATCTACCTGTGCGAAGTATCTGCCTTGAAAGAGATTACAGGTATCAGAGTGACAAGTTTTTATCGCACTAGTTTATATGGCAAACCTTGTATGAATTCGTGTTTTAGTTGATTGAAGAACATAGAAATGAGCTTGAATATTTTAAACATGGCTACGTAACTCCCTGATCTCAAAATTACCGAGTCTATCTCGGGTGTGCTAGAGAACGAAACTGTAAACTATTTCCTCCTCTTCTAGTATGAAATCAGACAGGCATTTCTTGACAAGCGTGAATGGCTAAAATGTATTTAATATTTGCATATGATTTGCACGTACCTGTCATTTCTAGGGAAAAACTCTGTACTGACATCCAAAAGTGCACTTTGGATGAGCCTGCACTTTATAAATAAAGCGTTACAATCGAGATACAACTAATTCTTCTTGATTTTACAATAATCTTGATTTAATGAATTTTAATAATTCTTTAAATTCGGATTCTACAGTAAATTCATTTTAGAATCTCCAGATTTAATAAAAAAACCTCAATGAATCTTACTGTCGATTTCAGACCATTTTTAGAACCTAGATTTGACTGCATATTGATGTTTAGTGTCAAAGAATTCATCAAATAATCACGATGTGACGATCCTAATCGCCACTTCCAGATAATTCGCTAAATCCAATTTCGGCTGCAGATTGAATTTATTGTCTTTAAATTCACAAACAATTTCATTTTAATGCATTCTATTATCACTTTCAAGAGATTAATAGTCTTAAATTGACCAAACATTCTATTGCCAGTTAAATTCGGATTCAGCTGCATTTTGAACTTCATCAAACACCCGTAAGTTTAACAGATTTTATCGAAGATACATGCCATTCTTTGATTGTATGTTCATTTAATACCTCTCAATTTAAGGGATAATCCTGGTTTAACAAATTCGGCGATCTTCTCAATACGGATCCGACAACATGTTTTACTGTCTCGGAACTTTGCGAATAATTTGGATTTAACAAATTTCGTCGCCAATTCCAAACGATTCTTTAAATTCAGTTTAGACAGTATATTGATTTAGTTCCGCTCACTTTAATTAACAATCTCAAACAGCTAATTTCTGATATCTGATATGTTGACATATTGATATTAATGTCCCCGAATTCAGCGAATAATGCCAGTTTATTGAATTTTATCTCGGTTCCCTGGTCATTCTTTAAATCCCAGTCCAACAACATATTGATTTTAATATCTCTTATTCCAGCAAATTATCACGACTTAACGATTTTTATTACCGGTCTCAAGCCATTGGATTCGATTATGCACTTGCACATTTGTTGTTGAATTACTGTTTACTGATTTAACGAATATTCCTTATTTAGCAAATTTAATAGCTTAGCCTACGTAATGTTTTATATCCATATTTAACAGTATGCTATATAGTACCGTATAGTAGTACCGTTTTACGATATTATTATTAATTTTAGCCATTTCAGCGTTTCCAAAATTTCTGCACTTTCTTAAGCACTTAAAATGTGCAGTTCTAGCAACTATGATACAAGAAATCAAGGACTTTCTGCCGTCAAAAGTGAAGAGAGACAAAACAATTATATAAGAGGAGAAACTTTGGCATTCTTCACTATTTGCTTAGGATCACGAGTAGGGCTTGAACATAGTTTCACACAAGAATAGCAGATGTTCGCGGCAACTGGAGACGAGGAATCCTTAATACTATTCCTGAATTAATTGAATTGATTAATAAAAATAACTCTATCTCCTTATTAACAACAAAGGCAGCATTTTCTGAAGCAAGTTTATTTGCCACGACCGAAAATAAAGAATTTTAGTGATACATACAATTTAACTTTTCGGTTTTAAAGAAATTTACTTAATCCTAGACTGCATACAAGATTACGCATATGTCCAACATTTTTTTTATTCTCCGAAAATTAGTAGCTTTGAGCTTGTAATTATTCCATCAAGATTTTGCTTATTTCCTTGTAATGTTAGCATTTATTTTTGTTAATGGTGTAGACGACTACCCCATGCATCTGTTGAGTATAAAAACTACGTTGTTGATATTAATAGCATTGCTATCAGTGTCTGTCAAGTTTTGCGTAGATTATTAATAAATATGTTCAATGTTGCAATTCTCCATTATCTAGAACACGCCGTCAAATTATCAGTCAGCTCAGGGTTAAACAGAGAAACAAATAAATAAATAAATAAATGATCATTTAGTCTTAAATTGCACCCTCTAAACAGTCCATCAAACTGAGATTTTGGATATTTTAAAATTCAAGAATATGATTAGTAAAATATTGTCAAGAATTGTTCTGGAACGAGGCTGGGACTGTTATTCAGTTATTCTCTGAGAACATGCTCCATCACGTTTCAGCAGTTTTCGTGTCGTAGAATACGTTAGCATTATTACAGTAACTGAAAATGGTAATGAGTCATAAATTTCATTCTCATTTCCAATAATTCGTTCGTTTCTCGACCCGAAGTAAAGCCGTTCTGCTTACAGCGTCACGGTATGTTTCCTAACCGTGCATTCCTACTTTAATTTTCTGCAACATTTCACTCCGCTCTCTTTAATATGAGCGAAATCTTGGCAATTATCGTGGAATTACTCTTGTTGTATATGGCAAAATATATTCCCTACATTTCCTGACTGCTTTTCCAATTATTAAATCACAAAATGCATTATAGATTTTGCCGGTACATACAAATTAGAATACAAATTTTGAAAAATTGTTAACCTAAGGAATATACAAAGTTATAATTTTTTGGGGGAAATACTAGCATCACGGAAGAGTAAATATAAAGAAATCCTTGAAATTACGTCACTGTTGAGTGGATTTGATGTCGGAAATTAAACGTGATTCATCACATCATTCTAAAATTATGGAACAATTTGAACATGAATTTCTTAAATGCATTTCTTAATTTATTATAAATTAATATACGTAGCGTATTCGGAAATTACGAATGAAGTGAAATGAAGTGAAATGAAGTGCTAGAATGAAAGTAACGTTTCATTCTAGCGCCGTCGCAGCGCTGTGGTAGGCGTCCCGCGCATGCGCACTAGTCTTTCTTGTTCACTGACTTTCAATTGTCGCCATTTTGGTTGCTTTATGTTGTGTTTTCAGTTTGCTGTGCACATTCAAAATGTTTAAGACAGTTAGTTCTCCCGCTGACTGATTAAATTTTTGAATGCGAGGAATGTTAAACCGGCCGAAATTTATCGTCAAGTGACAGAAGTTTACGGTGAATACGTGATAAGTGATGGAATGGTGAGAAAGTGGGTAAGAATGTTTAATGCAAGTCGAGCAAATGTCCACGCCGAGGCTCGGAGTTGTCGGTCTTCTGTTGTCAGCGATGATTTGGTAAGGAAAGTTGATGAAGCAATTCATGAGAACAGACGCTTCACAATGACAACTCTTTCAGAGGCATTTCCACAAGATTCACGTACTGTTTTGTTCGAAATTGTGTCTGACCGCTTGAATTATCGCAAACTGTGTTCCCGATGGGTTCCAAAAATGCTCACTGATGTTCACAAAACAAAGCGACTTGGTAGTGCCTTCACGCGGTACAGTGATGAGGGAGAAAACTTTTTAAACCAAATTGTGACAAGTGATGAAACTTGGATGTGTCATTTAACACCAGAATCGAACCAACAATCGATGGAGTGGGGACACAATCATTCTCCGAAAAAACAAAAGTTCAAAGTGACAATGTCATCACAAAAAATCATGTGCACTGTCTTCTGGGATAGGAAAAGCGTTTTGCTTACTGAATTTCTTCCCAGAGGTGAAACCATTAATGCGGCACGATATTGTGAGACTTTAACAAAACTAAGGCGTGCCATTCAAAACAAACGAAGAGGAATGCTCAGTAAAGGAATTGTGTTACTCCATGACAATGTTCGGTCCCACACTGCTGGTGTCACTCAATCGTTAATTCGACAGTTTCATTGGGAGCAGTTCGATCACCCGCCGTACAGCCCGGACTTGGCGCCGTCCGACTATCACTTGTTCCTGCACATGAAGCGCGAGCTTGGTGGCAAGCGCTTTGGATCTGACGATGACACGGAAAATGCTGTGGAGTCGTGGTTATCGAAACTGGCGGGAAGTTTCTTTGACGATGGTATACAAAAACTGGTCACCCGCCATGACAAGTGTTTGATCATTGGCGGAAACTATGTTGAAAAATAGTTTAAGACATGTATTTTCATGTAAAAATAAAATTAGATTCGAAAAAATTGTTTTACTATTTTTTTTTCAAAACGGTACTTAGTTTCCGAATACGCCTCGTATATATTACTTAAGTTAAAAAGTTGAGTTGCATTTTTGGTTTTACATAAGATATCAGACTTCGGTTAGATTGACGTTACCCGTAAGCATACATTCGGTATTCAACCTATTTTGTCTTTCTTGCTATGTGGGTTGAAATTTTGTCTTGTCTAACGTAGATTTCCAAGGAACCAGATTGACAAATGTTCCTTTTTGCTTCTCTCAAATTTGCTTTTATTAAGTGCAATAATAAAGGCAGATCGAATTCCTATAATTTAAGGTAAAAGTTACAATAAGAATAAATATATCATTTAATTAATCAACATTTAGATGTTTAGGTTTGAGATTTACACAGGACTCAAAACATTATTTCAAAATTTGATTCTAATTCCTGGAATTCTTAAAAGGGCAGTATGAAAATATATGGATCCTTGAAATTCACATTGGAAGTTTTGCTCTGAACATTTAGCTAGCAATTAAGCAAGAAAACTGCGGTATTAATTTTTAAGGTTACATTAAACAGTAAAAATTTTTTTAACATTTTAGGTTTTTTATGGTAATCTCTACGTCTTTACCTTTAAAATGTAAATAAAACCATTTTAAAAAAACTTATAAAGTAAATAATTCATTACCAAAGACGTTACAGATAGTGTCCAAAATATTTTTCTTAATTAAGAAAAGTTTCAAATTTTCAGAAAATTATCACGATGAAATTTTATAAGTCAAATGCTTTTTAATTTATATCAGTTACACATATTATTAAAAATAAAAAATTATACTGAGTATTCTGTTTTAAAAGCCTTGCTTTGTTTTTTTTTCCCTTCCTCATTTTTTTCTTTCTTTCTTTTCTTTAAAAAAACAGATTGATTAAATTTGAAATATAAAGTCAAAACCCTATGCTTTGTCGAATGGTCATAAGGTGAGAACTTTATAACAAACACTATAGGGAAAAAAATCTGTAAGTGTAAGTATTGCAGAAATGTCTAAGGTCACGAAATTGTGTAAGTGTATATTGGCGTGCTTACGGATTCATAGAAAAAGCGTTAAATAACTATGCCAGATGAACTGAAACTTGAATGAGGTAAATAATAGCTCTTGCGGTGAAGATACGTAATTGTAAATAGCCTTATTAAGAAAACAGACATGAAGTAAAATTCTCAATAACCACGGTACTGCGAAATAACTAAAATGGCTTGCAGAACAAAATCCAAAGTGGCAATCACCGAGAAGAAACTCAGCACACTTGCACGAATTTAAACTGAATTATTGAATTACCTCATAGCCTAACTGCAACATTTTATCAATAACGTAGCATAACAGGAAGAATAAACACTTCTGTAAGGTTTTTAAAAAATCCCTTGCAAAGAGTTTTCTTGAAATTTCTAGAACGTCATCAAACTGGAGCAAAAACTCCATATGTTACCAGCTAGCCAAACAATTGTCGTCAAGACTAACAGGGTAGTTTCTAGCTGTATATCTGACTCTGCTTAAGTTATGATACAGTTCCATACTCAATCGACTGAACATTAAAGTTGTGTAAAATAATTTATGAATAATTTATAATAACTTATAATCCCTAAATTCAAAATTAAATAAAATACGCAATAAATAAACTTGAATTTCACATGCGAAGTACGCTAAATTAATAAACGTGTGAATATAAGCAATACAGAACAGTCCATATATACCCCCAAAAATTATATATAAAAAAACAAATATTGGCAAAAATGAACAACATCATGAACGAAACAGACTTATAAATCTTTATGAAGTTGTTTATTTCTTTATTTAAATAATTAATTCACTTCTTAAAAGAAATATGCTTGTATTTGCATTATACGGGAAAAAGCACAGAAATAACCACTTAGACAAACAACAAACAAAGAAATAGCCGCTCAGACAACCAATCAGAGGCTTACACTTGTGCTCATAGACTTTACCTATCGGTTATTAACTGCAGCTGTATTTTTATAATTAATATAAAAATAAAATTTTTAATAGATTACCACCTTATTTAAATTTCAATTATAATACATTCCTTAATAATGAATTCTATTACACACTTTTATCAAATGCAAAATTTCTGTTTGTTTGTTTGCGTCAAATATTAAACTTTATTTCAACAATTATAGCGTATACGAAATGAATCTACCCCTACGCATCTGCCTGCGCATTTATTTAGACAACTGGGATTTTCGCTTATTATTTTCGGATGATTATACATTATGTTTTAAAGCTCTCTGTATAATTTGATATAATTTTATTTATTTATTGCAATTATTTTTACATACTTTTCTCTCATAAAACTCTGCTTAATAGTTATTGCTTATTCTCTCACAGAACTTTACTATAATCTCAAAATTTTAATCTATGCACAATCAAAGATGAAAAAATAATTCTTCGATGAAAAACATAAAATGTTTTTGAAGTTGCTAACATATTTTACCGAAATTTGGTAGATTTTTTAGAACAATCAATTTTTTTTAAGTTTAATGAGTTTGCTAATAACGGCTGATTTTTAAATTCAAATGTTAATCCGTCTATGCCTGATTAAACATTAATTGATTAAAACATTTATTAAAAGCATTGATAAAATATTGATAAAACTATTTAAAACATAATTAATTTACAATATATCCACTTGGTAATTTTCAGGAAAATTTGAATCCTTATCTTAATTAATAAAATAAATTTTTAATAGCATAATTAAGAATCTTGTTACATAATCTTTTTCCGTTCTTGTAAATGCCTTAAAGATCATGTTGTATGGAAAATGTGTGGACTTACAGAAACCTAGCTATTAGTGAGGCCACTGGGACAATAAAGTAAAGATCTTATATCTCGTGCGATTGCATCACTCGCGATATCGTGGGAATAATCATTGTCATCTAAACGTTGCATAACATAGTGATCCACAAAAAAAATTCAGAAAGAGAAACCTCTGAAGATGTTCCTAACATCAGCATCAGCCAAAATTAGCCTAACAAAATAAAAACACTATTTTACATTTTTCGTTAAATGTGCGTTTTGTTTCTTGACTTTTCGAACCACACGTCACAGTATAATTGTGTAAGTTTTCTGTTGGCTGTCTTAGCAAAAGGTCTAATGTTTAGTTTGTATTTTAAGCTAGATGGCTGTGCGTGCAGCAATTTAATAAAATTCATTCTGCAAACAAAACTTCTTGGAGATCTTCTCGTGACGCTGAAGACATCAAAAATACTTTCTAGGACCTACGTTAAGCTGAGACTTACACCAATAAGTCTGTTACTATTTACTGGGAAGAAGCATATTCGATAGCGGGGAAAACTCACGGAATTTGTTTTTCAAGTTTCTCTAGTTTCCCACCTTGTTTGAGTTCGCGGAAAGAAGTAACGGAAAGAAGTAATTAATATGAAAGGTAAGAAAAGGAAATACCTGCATCAGTTATTTTTGAAAATATAGCGGAGCTACGAAATAAAAATTTCCGTTTTCTTATTACGATTCTTTTTTTTAAAGAAAGGAGGAAAAAGTTATCATACAGCTAGCAATCGGAAAAAACTCGCAATCTGGAAAATTAAATTACATTCTCACACCTAGAAAATGAGTTACCAATTAAAATGTTTTAAATGTTAATTTTTTTTTAATTTGCAATAATAACTCGAAGAAGGATTTCCCACTAAAATAGAGGATTTCCCATTATTTTAAGAGTTTTGCAGAAATGTTAAATAATGGCAACCTAAAAACTTCAGATTATAGTCTGAAGCCACAAAGAAATGTTCCCCATTATAACGTTTTTAAAAGTAATAAAAAATGTAAAAAAATGGGAATGAAAATCTTCGAATTACAAAACATCACAAAAATTCCCCTTTTAAAAACTTTAAAAACTAATAAGAAAAGTAAGTATTGCCAGTCTGAAAATTTTAGGTTACACCCCAACACCGTTTTTTATGAAAAATTTTTAAATTAGGACAAATTTAGATTGATACAATTTGAGCTAAGCACTTGATGAAAAAATATCTATTCCCAAATGAAAACCTTTGAATAATAAAAATAAAATTATGCATTAAAAGGTTAATACTTAATTTGCCAAACACATTTCAGTTCTTAGAAAACAGATTCATTATCAATTAAAATTACTACCTTTAGTAAACCTTAATTTGAAATCTGTTGATACCTTGGGTGAAGAAAATAAACATCATTTAAAGCTTAATGACATTTTCTTGAAACAAAAATGAGTTTTATTTTAAACAAGTTTTATATGAACTTCAAGTAAAATTAAATTGAAATATTTGCCTTTGAGTTTGCAGGATTTATTGCAAAGTTATTCAAAGTTATTCGTGAATCTATTACTAATTTGTTCTCATAGTCTCAGCATATTGTAGCTTCAGGTTATAAGTACTTAACATTTACTAATCATAGAATTAAGCTTACTTTATAAGGTATTTCTCCCGTTTTCTTCGCGTACCTTCGTGGTGTAGTGGTCAGCATGCTCGACGCGTAACCGAGAGATCCGTGGTTCGATTTCCGGCGAAGGCGTTGCTCACTTTTTTTTCATCTCCTGCTTCGCAATAACCTAATGTCTATACAACTTATCATAGAAATTTTCACATTACGTTTGTAGTAACATACCTTGTAAATCTAAGCCGATTATTCAAACGTGAATCAACTAAAACACATAATATAGCTTCTGACTACGATGCTTTCCGACTGTGAAACATATACGGCTGTGAAAAGCTTTATGGCTATGATGTAGTTGTAAAAAGCATCGCACTACACGTTGTGCTGTAAAATTTTAATAGCAGTTTTTAAAAAATTCTAGCAATCCTGCCGATAAAGATTAAGGTCATATAAAAAATTAAAATAATTCTAATATGAAAATATTCAATTTAGAAATCAAATAACAAAAATCAGCGTTATATTTGCAAATTTTCACAGGACTAGTTTCGATGGTTTTACCGAACCATGGCAGGTGAGGATGATAATTTGATAAAACCATGGAAACTAGTCCTGTGAAAATTTGCAGATATAACGCTGATTTTTGTTGCTTGACTTCTAAATTAATATTTGTTCCGCGTTTTATTTTACCTTAATTATGAACATATTTATCATCATTAACAAAGCATTAACTTTCTATTCCGAAAATTCTGAATGCAATTTTTTTATTTATTTGAGAGGGAAGAAAGTAAAATTATTAGAATTTCAAGATCAAAAGTGACTTTAATTAATTTAATACCCATAAAGGTTTGTGAAAAGAGCGTCTGAAAAATATTTCACAAGCACACTGTTTATCAAATAGTGTAATTTTGATAAAAGTAACGTATAGGCAATACCGTTTATTTCTATTGCTAACAGTACACAATAGAAAATTTTCTTTTTTAAAAAAACCCGGATGACAAAATTTCTTAACGGGAGAAACTTCTCCAAGTAAAGCCCTTCCTTTACAGCATTCACAAAACTAACAGATAATTAATAGCTTTTTAAGTATTTTCAAATTAAATCCATTTATTTTTATTTTAATATTGAATTACAATAATTCATATTAAACTTTATTTTTAATTATTTCATCATTTTAAAGCATAATTCTTTCAAAGATTAACTTTATTTGTATAAAAATCTACATAAAAACTAGTACTTTTTTAATAGACTTTCAACATGCTTTTCTTGAGCTCCTTTGTTAATAAATGTTTTTATTCATTAAATTATTTGTGCGAAATAAATGTCTTACGTCTTTGAAATACACGATTCCCTTTTAAAATGGATAGAAAAAGTGGAGTAGTGGCCTTTTGTTTCCTATTCTTAGGTCCTCCTTTCATTACATTATGTCGTAAAGAACACTTAGATTTAAAATTGAATTTAGCTTTTAGAAGCTAATAACAGCTCGTTACATTTACTTCTTTTCTGTCATATAGCTTTTGTTTCAGCGTATTAGCAGTACCTTCGGGATAGTAAATGTTTTGTTGCATTTATTAGGTATACTTATTATTTTACCCAAATTTGATAATTTTAATCCTTCTGTTCTCGACGCATATTATAAAAATAAAATGAAAGGAAATGGATCAAAACTTAGCGTCTTTTTCCTCTACCTTAAAGGAGTAATTTGCCATCAAAACAATTCTTTTGTTTTGATGAGAGCAAATGGCATATGATCAGTTGACAGAAACTGATGCCAGTCGTTCCGTCAGAAATTTTGAAGAAACAGATCCCTCTTTATCTAAATCTATAAATAGCAGATACAAGTTACGAGTACAGCATATGAAAGAAAATAACTGTGAATCCGCACCATAGCCATCATTTATCCATTTTTAAATAAAGTTCCATATTGTGTCCATTAACGCAGACTAGTTTTGATACTAGAACCCTGTATCTTTAAAAATTTTCCACTGCATTTTACTTCGTCGAAGCGAAGTCCTACCTATAGTTTATCCATCTCTTCAACATGTATCAAAAAATGAAAAATAGTAATCAGCTTATATCCTTCTTTGCAAAAACTTATTCGCCATTGACTTATCGCTATGACATAAAACCAAGAAGAAAATGTTATAGAAATGCTGTAACATTACGCTTATCCATTAATGGCGATAATTCACATTATTTGGAGATAGTTTCTGTCTGTCAGAACTAATCGAAGTCCAAGTACATTAATAGTGAATTCCTTTAAGAAATCTAAAGGAATAGAAATCTCCGTTTGCGAAAGGCAGGGAAAATTTCTCGAATAATTTGTGTGAACTGTTTAAACAAGAAAATACTTTTGTAGGAAGCGTTTAAAGCGGGAAATTTTTTTATCGAAATAGGAAACCATGTAAATCTTTGTAAGCGAGAAACTTCTTAAATGCAAACTTTTAAGCACGTATCGATGTATATAATTTTGTAGGCATGCTGTTTGGGGTGGGTCCACCACCAGCCATTCAAGATATGTTTAGTAGTGCAATGTTTTTGAAACAATCTGTGTGTATTTAGATGTAAAGAAACAGAGATTTTCTCCTAACCTCTGCGATGAATGACTGAAATATGCAAATCCGGACGTAAGACATATTGCTTTGGGCGGAATTGTTTCTAAGAGAGACAAAGCGAAGAAACATTTTTTGAGTTTCTTTCCAATGCAAAGAAAATCCCGACATATTCTCAGTGCTGTTGAAGTTAGAGAATTCCTCCCTCCCCACTTTACTTTTACCTCACTTTTCCTGTTTACAGGAAACCTGTGTAAGAATGAGTACACTAAAAAAAGAAAATAAATAAAGCTTCCTGGAGGATTGTTCGATGTCAAATTTAGCGCCCCCTGGAAAAAAAGAGAATTTTCGACAGAAATGAAACTAGATAAATTTTCTTAACAGGAAGAGACCCGCGAAATGCAAATAGTGCTCTCCGGAAAATTTGATTCCACAGCAGGATTTTTAGATAAATAAAAACAGAATTTTATTTAATCAGAGATGGCAGCAGAACCGTTGAAGTTGTTCTCAGAAGTTTACGTGTGTTATGATTGACTAAAATCGGAAATGCAGGCAAAACGACAAAATCAACAATGAAAGGCATTGCTGATAACATTAAACTAGCATTTAATGAAGGACATAATTTTCGGACACTTGTGTTTTCCAGTTCCATTTAAAAGTTACTAAATATTAGAGAAATGACTTTATTTTTCTAAAGATAATCTTTTTTTTAAATTTCACTGAATGACTATTAATCATTTTTTAAAATCTGATTGTTATGAAAAAACAATTTCAAAACATATTTAGATAATAATAATAATAATAATAATAACTTATTCAAAAACGTTCTAAAATGAACTCACATAAGTATTCGGACAGTTGAATCAAACAGTTTATACTTAATGAAAACATGAAAGTAACGAGACATTCAATATTTTGTTGGATATCCTAATAGCTAAAATTACGCTTTTCATGCGCATTGGCATGGTTTGGCCTCCCTAAAATTGCTTTTAGGAGAGTTTCTCGAAGAAATATCATGTATTCTAGTATTTCTTCTAACTCACTTCATACATACTCTATAGAACGCAAATCCAAAGTATATGAAAGAGGTTTGATTGCTTCTGAAAAGTTGTATAATAACCACAAACGAGCATTTATGGCTGTATGTGTGCAAGTGTTATTCTGATAGAACTTTAATATATTTTGCATTCCAATATTTCCTGCAGATTTTTTCCGGTTTCCATTAAGAATATTTATAGATTTATCCTGATGAGTGTTATTTTCTATGAAAATAAGATTTCCCTTCCCAGAGATAGAGAAACATCCCCAAACCGTTAAGTTTTTATTCCCGCGATTAACAAACGGCAATAGATTTTTTGAATTGAAGCATTGATTCCGGTTTTGTCCCATAATAATTCGTCCACCAGGTTAAAATATATTAAATTTTGACTCGTCTGTAAACATAACATTATTCCAATGTGATAAATATTTGCTTATCGAGTATTTTGAGATTATTTTCTTGCTGATGAAATCAATTTTCTTTAGTGATTTTTTGATAGTTTCAGAATTATCTACTATCGATACACTGTTCTTCAAAATTCCTTGAACATTTTCTATCACCAATTTTTAAATTTTACTTTATTTTTTTGTAGGATATGTATCCGATTACTTCTGGTTTTCTTACAATGAGCTCCAGACTACAGTGCATTTTGAATAGTTCCATGCAGTTTTCGTCGCTTTATTAATATCAAAAATAGTTACCTGCACTAGGCTAAGAATAATTTGCCTATTTTAAATGCTTTTACTACCTTTAAAACGAAATTAAGCTTAAAAAATTTAGAATTTCTAACAGAACTTGTCGTTGATTTTTAGGATTTGGCCGTGTTTATTTCAGATATGAAACAGTTAATATATTTTGCTAAACAGGCAAAAATTTCCAAATGCACACGACAATTCTTATGATGTATTATTGCTTTTTAAAAATTATGGCAAGAAACATCGTCTTCCTAAATATCTCAGTATCCTAATTATATTGAATAAATTATTTCATTAGAAGACTATTTTGGTAATATTTATTTTGCAACAAACAAGTCTTAAAACAGAGAAACAATAATATATTAGAAAACAAATTAAAGTCTGTGTTTCAATATTTAGTACCCGATTTACGTAATTTAAAGCAATACTGTAAATTTTTAACTAGATCACATTACAGACTAATAACACAAGAAAAGTATGTAGGTAGAGTCTAACTTAAAAATGAGATCCGTTTAAGGCCTTTCCCTGTAAATGCACGAAGAGCAAATTCAACGTAGTATATGTCATTTGATAGCCAGTGACTTTGTACCCCAGTCAGCAATATAAAAGCAATCAAAAATACATTCCTACAGTGTGATACAGGAAACCCGCATCTCATATTTAAAGGACAATTCCATAAATATCACTCACATAATTTTTAGAAATGAGGTATTACCATTACATATTTCCTCACATTACAGAAAAGGGGTGTAATGGTGCATTGGCTTACAAGCTCTTTCGAGGCAGGAACGTTTTGGCATCCCATGTTGTCTTCTGTATACGAACTTCTTTCATATCTAGTTTTGGCCTCCAAATTCGAATTTATCCTCGAGATATGAACCATTATGACATTTTAGCAGTGCAATATGCAATCTCTAATACTATAAAGTGGATTTGTAAAATAATTTTTATGAATTTCATAAAAAAATGCACATTTCACTTATTTCTTAGATAATATGTAGGTATGTATAACAATTACTATGAAACTAATCGTTAGTTATTAATAATGTTTCAAGATTTACATAACTTCTAGTAAATCAAAATTCTTCCTTAAATAATTTTCAAGTCTTAAAATGTCCGAAACCTGAATTCACACACTAAGTGGTCTATTTACCTGGCTTTAATTTTGCGGAGTGTAAAACCGCCACAGTACCTTGGCATAAGTGTGTGAGACAAACAGCGTACTTTTTAAGTGTTCTAAAGATCATTTCCATTTTCTGTTTACTACGCGGATTATATGTATTATTTCTTAGTTTAAATTTAGTTTATTATTCGTCTGGATAATGACATACTGTTGGAGGGGCACAGGGTGTCTTAAACAGTGATCTCTTTAAAACCTGTAACTATCAAAATCCCATATAGAAATTGCCATTCATTGTAGAGTTCATTGATTCGAGTTTGAATTGATTCAAAGAACTGAGGCATTTAAACTCAAAACGGAGTGGTAGTTCTTTCATCGCTAACGAAAAGTTCGTGGTGGAAGCATGCCAGGAATAGATATGTGCTACTCATTCACTAACTGATTAACGCACTCAGCCAGCACACCTGATTCCAGAAAAAGAGCCGAGCTCTTTTAGAGTTGCTACCGAAAGAAGTTTTTGGAAGCTTGACAAAAATTTTCGATTCCCATCTTAGAAAAGAAAATAATGTTCATTCTTTCATGTTAAAAGCAAGTTTAGTTTTTGTTACTCATCAGCTTTTTGAAAATTTTTTATTCTAGAATTTTATTTTTAGTTCTGTGTAGAAAGAAAATTTTAGGAAATCTCAAAACTGCAGTTGAAAGGTATCAGTCTCAGAATTTCGAGATTTGACGCACTCAATTCTTCCAATCTTACTGTTTATTAGGTGTTTATTCTTCACTTCAATTTCG
>KK117818.1:275111-322873 GCA_000611955.2 Stegodyphus mimosarum
GCTCTTGATTCACCTCTAGTTCCGAATGTCTTTCATCAAGGTTATTTTTAGTCAGTGGTGAGTCATAAAAAAGAACTGATTCAATTCAATGAGTGAACGATTCTAATCTGATCCCATAAAAGCGCGGGTTTGCTCATTTCTAATCAATTAGTAATAACAAGACTTAACGAAACATGAAAATTTCAAGTCCAGAACTGTTATCCACTGTTTTGTCCCACACGGAGACTATGTAGTGCTGACAAAGAAACTGCAAAAAGCAATTTGAGAAACTCCAGTAACTTATGGAGTCAGAAAATTACAGACCAGAACAAATTTTCAACTATTATGAGACTGGTTTTTTCTGAAAAAACAGCTCGAACGACATTCGTCACTAAAGACGAAATGAGCGTTGCCAGAACATAAACCTATAAAAGATCAATTAACTTAGCATTTGAAAAAAAAGTAAATCTGATATATAAAAGTTGGTAGAGGACTACAAAGTTGAACTGACCACTGAAGGGGTTAAGAAGAGAACAGGAAAAAGATGAGGAAGAAAAGCAAATATCTTCAGAGAACGAAGAAGATAGCAACAAAAAAAGGCGGCGATTAAAACAAATGACGTAAAGACAATCTTGAGAGTCATTTACACCAGGGTTTATCTGAGCTAACGGAGTGAGTTCTAAGTGCCGACTAGCTCCGCTATACGTGAAGATCAGATTTTTTAACAGGCTCCACTCTAGGGAAACCTGATTTTGGAGCTACGCCATATATCTCTGTCAGCTCAGGTAAAGTCCAGTGTGAACGACCCTTTACTGCAAAGAACGAATTAGTAGAACTGGTTAACATGTGATTTCAAATTCTGTGGCTGTTGTTTTTAAAGCCACCAATTCCTTCAATGGAAATGCCATCAATCATTTTAGAATGCTGTTAAACAAACGACAGATTCATTCATTGCTCGACAAATGTTTTACCCTCCTTCTGTAAAGATTCTAAAAGAAGAACCTTTTGATACCGCAATATAAAACCACTCTCGATAATATACCCAAGAATTCAGAATTAGAAGCTTTACATCAGTCTCTTACAGCCTGTTTGGAAATAAATGAGTTGTATTGATAACGCTTGTGATATAAAATGTCAGTTGTAAAATATCATTAAAACCTACAAAAAGCAGTATCTTAGTAAAGCGCAAACAGGAATACTTTGATTAAGCCCAAACTCCACTCATCAGTAACAGCGTGCATAAGACAGTGTTGGAGTTTTTAAACTTAAGAGTTTATGTTTATGTTTTAAGTTCAATATCAAATGAAAGTCAATATTTGGATAATCAATTCTAAATCACATGAATATGTAAAGTTTGTGACATGCATGATAAACACAATATTTCCAGTAAAACTAGTTTCAAATAAACAGTAAATAGTGGTACATAAGCATATTGGGTCCGTTCTAAATTAAAAAGTGAAAACATTGCAAGAAAAGCTGAAATTAAATATGGAATTTATTAAGATATAACTGACTAAATACAAATATTTACATTGGTGGCTGTGAGGTGGAAACTGAATAAATCAAAATTTTTCATACCGAATTTGAAAATGGCAAGTTCACTTGTTACAGAAATCAGGGCAGTAGACGTCAACAAAATATGCAGAGTGGGCCTTAACAATGGTTTTCTAAAAGGAAAGAAAAAGAAAATAATTAGTTAAGAAATTTGTTTCGTCTTTTGCGTCGCCCTCCGTAGTAGCCTTCTCTCATCCATTTCTTCCGACATCGTTGGTTTTATCATAACGCAGACAGCTACTCTCGTGATAACTTCAGATAGTATTTTTTTTCGTGTGTTTGCCACGTCTCTCCCTCTCCGCTCCGTCTCCTTCCGTCTCCTCGTAGCTAGCTCCCCGGCTTTTTACTCCATTCGCCAAAATGCTCGTTTGGCGATTTTAGATGGTAAGAAAACAGCCAACAGTCCGGCAACCCCAGGGCAAAAACACACAGGAAGGTGAAGCCAATGTAGTACGATCTCCAGAAAGTGGCGAATAATCGCTGATACACCAAGGTCAATCAACTCACAGCAGAACTAGCCTCGTCGAGGGGTCCCACTCCAGCATAGAAAAAGCCTGCGAGTAAGCAAAACACCCCGTCCCCTCGACCTTGACGCAGGGTTAGTAGTGTTGGAATTAGCCTCTTCAGCAGGGTGCAAAACGTTTCAATGATGACAGATGCTTCACAGACTACCGTCTAGCGGGTGAAGAAATCGAAAACAACCTCGTAAATTATTTGGAAAGGCAACGGAAAAGTTTTTGAAGGAATAGGTATTAGTTATTGATTTTACACACAAATTAACTTCAATGCTGATAAGTACTTCAATAAAAATATAATAATTACATAGATAATTTTCTTGGGTTTATTACAACACCAAACACGACCACCATAGTAAGGAAATAAAAATTACTTCAGTTAAAATACAATAATCAAGTATGAAAAATTTTTTTATGTTCTCCACAACACCAAAACGACCACCATAGTCAGAAAATATGGATCCCAAATTTAGCAGAAAAAGGGGGCACATTAAAACTTAATTAAAACTTTAAACACCAACTTGTGTAAACAAAACTTTAAAAGATTGACCTTAAGGGTCAACTTATCAAGAAATTAACATTAACAACCAAGGTTAAGAAAAAAAATTTAACTAAACAGAAATTTAAATAGTTAACCAACCAAAAGAAAAAGAAAAAAAAATTAATTACTCAAGCAACTTAAAATCAGCGTTAATCAAAACTGTCAAGAGAACAAATTAAATGACTACAATTACTTTTCAACAAGCCAAAGAAACTTAAGTTCAACTACAAAAATAAAAACCAATTAATCTTTAGGTCTGAAGCAAAATAAGTTAAATCATTACCTTTAAAACAATTTAAATCACAACTGAAATAAGTAATACATAACAACAGCGTAACCGTAGTATTTTAGTATTTGGATTCGTATTCAAACTTATTTAACGGACTGGTTGTATTGGCGCTTTTGTACTTTTCCTCACCTTATAATATAAGCATGATCATGTTTTCCTTTTTAATTCCTACACGAAAGTATCTCATTAGTTAGGCAAAGAGCCCTCGAGTACTTTGTCGTAATCAAGCAAACATGAGTTCACACTCAGAGTAAATGACAAAAATGTCAATGTCCAAATTGAAAAAAATCTTTCTAACCTAAATGATGCACAATAACATCAATTTTAACAAGTGTAACAATGCTTCTTAACCTGAAACTGATTCCACTTACCGCACCTACATCTACAGTAATATTTTGCTCTGAGTAAAGCTACGAAATCGAAATATTGGTCACTTCTGACAGTCTTCATTGATAAATTCTTCCATTCCGTCTTCTCCGATCCGTACCTTAGTGGAAAAGATTTCCAGAAACTATTTAAACTCCCATTTTGCTCCTCCCTACCCCCTCAACCCATCTTTGGAAGGTCATTTGGACTGGGCTTCTGAATCTCGCCAAATGGAGCGATAAATCACGCCGCCTGGGACACTTTCCCATCCATTTTGTCTTATTGAGAAGAATCTCATGGTTCGCTAATCCTACGGCAAACGACTCTCGGGCAAACTTTGTTCTTTTCACCAGCTGTCCCCAGACGACATCCGGGCCAATTTATACATTCAATGCGGAATGAGATTTTACTGAGCCATCCGTATGGTTTTGTTCGCAATAAGAGACGAATGCAACACAAAAAAATTCCATTTCGATGAGTTTTTCGTAAAGGGAAACAAACCAAACAAAAATGGACAATCCAGTAAATTCTGAGCAAATAGATGAACAAAAAATTAATTCGATCGATTGAACGTTTGAAAATATTCAACCTCTAAATTCATATCCTTCATCATGCATTTGAAATTCAAAAGATGCCTTAATGAGATAAATTACGAAGAGCAACTGATAAGCAAAGTCCCCATTTTTTTTACCGAAAATGAGTGAAAATTATTTGTCTTAAAAATTACGCAATTATGTTTAAATACTACTTTCTGCTACAAAGTTTTCCAATGATTCATTTTTTCATTGTAGTAATGGAGGACTAGGTTAAAGTTACTTGGAATAGGGCAAAGCACGCTAAGGCTATCTACCTAGGGAAAAGATAGCTTCCTGGAGGACTTTTTAAAAGGAACCGGATCGTATTCACATTTTACTAAGGAAACTCACAAGGCAGCCAGCTCCTTGTCCAAGATTTGAACCCAAAACGGACTACGAGTATTCAGCGATTTCACCATTCAGTAACTAGTGGTTACTCCGTTAACATATAACGTCTGTGGTTTCCTTTTGCTTTCCAGACGGGATAGTGTTTAGTGACGCTTACTGGCAAACCGAAGGGCCCTACGAATCCCAGAGAATGCATGAGTGTTTGTAAGTAAGGTTTATCCTAAGTTTATTAACAGTTATTTTAAGTTTTGTATGTTTCCTATCTTATTATAATTTCAACTTACAATTTCCTGCCCGAATGTAAATTCAGAAAAGCAGTAAATGCAAATGAGAAAGAGTACTATTTAAGTCAATGTTTCACCGACTTCTAAAGAGAGAGAGTCTGATTCTCTGACTAGCGCGCGTTTGCCTTTGGCTAAATTCTCTCTTAGTTACTACGCTCGACCATACCTTAGGCCCTTGCTTGGCTTCGCCGATTTAATTAATACTTCGGGGCCAACTAGTTAGATTTCTGATAGCTTCGGCTATACCTTCCAGATAGCTTAGTTAAACTAGTTTAGTTTAATTTAAATTCATTATTATTTTAAGTTCAAGCCCGAGTGGAGGCTTTGTGTAAAGTTCCAAGCAGGAACTGATTGTAAATACTCTGAAAAATAAAGGATTGTGAACCCTTCTTAAGCCTTACGTGTTCTGTTCAAACACTTAAGCGATTATTCACTTGTTAGTGTTCGTGGGGTTCTAAGTTAGAACTTTAGAATTAAGTAAGTAAAACTCCACAAATGTATAGTGTTTGTGCGACAAAGTGCACAAAATACACTGCGAGCCGAAATCCTCTCGAGATCGGTGAGTGGGGAAAGAGGAATAGGGGAGAGCACCTTGGATTGTTCTCTCTCGGATTTCTATCCGGGGCTTAGCTTAGCAGTTAGCAAGATGCGGCAGTACGTAATATTTGAATGCAAGGGTGCCAGCCTTACTTCAAACTGTACCTGTGATTTCCATTCGAACCATTGGAATGCAGCAATTTCAGGCTTTATAAAACACGTTTTTCTTTCAACATATCTTTCAGTTTTAGAAACAACGAAAAATGCAATGCAATCTGGGTATTAAAAAGCGCTTGAAACAAGGGCGAATTTCAAATTTGTAATTATTTACGAAACTGTTTTTCATTCACCAAAGCAAGGCTGCTTTTTAGTCAACATACATATTGATGCTTTGTGTGATGCAAAACAAATAATTCTTTCCTTATAGCATCATTCCACAGATGTATTACTTGAGTGTTTATAAAATTTTGAAATACATTCTGGGTAATTGCCATTGCCTTGGGAAGAAATTATATGTGAATGCCACGTTTCTCACCCTAGAAAAAGTTGATAACATGTGGATATTCAAGGAATTATTCTTTTTCTTAGATATACAAAATTCATTGTAAACTGTTATCTCCCATTTACTAGACGTGTTAAAGCAACAAGGATCAGCGCTATATTCATAAATTTGCTGAAGTAATTTCGAATGTTTAAACACAGAATCTTCTCCTTCAGCTGCAGAAATGCAAATGGACTTCATTTATTGAAGGCTGAAGTTAAAGACAGGGCGATTCCAATTCCAATCCCTCTTAACCCTCAGATTTAAAAAAAATATTTCATAGTTGTTTTAATTTTTCGTCATTAAATTGCACTTGACTTACTTCCTCTTTTTGGTATCGCCTTAGCACAGGCTTCTTTTTCAACATTTGCCCTTCTGCAACTGAAGAAGAAGATTCTATATTTAAAGCTTCCAAGCTTGTCCTGCAAATTTTTTAATATTGCGCTACCTTTTGTTGTTGCAGCGCCTTAAATAATCGTTACTTGGTGTGCAATTTTAACTCAGATGTCATCATATGTGTGAGAATTTTGACTGGTATTCAATGTCCTAGGTTAAAAACGTTCATTGCTTTATATTATAGTCCTTTACTTTAAAACGAGCACTTCAAACTTGTAATGACCCGCCTCATTATTTATGATTTTTAACATGAATTTTCATCATCGCCTGAAAGACATTAAGATATTTTAATAAATCAAAATCCTCAAATCTTTTCCGAATCAGGGTGACGAATCAAGCTAGAGGGAGAGAAATTACTTTGAAAAGCCTGTTCTTACGTAACAGACTATATCGTTTGGAAATATAAATCCTGCAGTTCTGCGAATCTTGTGATGATTTAACATATGAGAACTCGGAAATTCGCCGCTTTTTTATCATTTGAATCTTCCGAACCATAACCTAAAAAACCACTGAAAGTTTTAGCTCAAATCTTTGGAAAGATTAGATTCATTGAAGCATTCATTTCTAAAAATTTGACAACTAATTTTATAGAAATAAACTAGTAGTTCAAGAACTGATTCAAAGAACCGATTCACTTTTCTGAGTGAGCGAAAGCTGACTCTTGAAAAAACAGCTGTAGCTTTAGCTGTAGCTCTTTTAGCGTTCACCCATCGAGAGCTCTTGCTAATAACATGCGAGGAAAGTTCCATCCCTATTTTAAGGGAGAAAAGATTGTTTACCCTCGCAAGTTAAAAGTGAATTTTATCATTTCCCAACTTTTTTAATATCCTTTTATTCTAAAACTTTATTGTTAGTTCTCTCTAGAAAGAAAGTTTTAGAAAAATCTCAAAACTACAATTGAAAGAAATCCTTTCATTGGATTAGCGGTTCGATTAAGTTGTGGCTTGTGGCTGCTGATTAGGATGCTCCTTCCATTCTTTTGGCTCTTTGCTCCATTTTCGCTCACCCGTCTTAATTCTCTCCCTATTCTGTATGTTGTTAGTCAAGGTTATTGTTAGTGAGTAGTGAAACATAAAAAATAAACAAATGATTTCAGTGAGAGAAAAGTTCTGATGTGATCCACTAAACGATTGGTTTTGCTCACTTGACTTTCAGACCTTGTGTTTTAAAAAGTCTGCAAATTTCATAAGCTCTCAATGCTTAGATTTATGAACATTAACTCCACTGTTGAAATAATTTTCTCCTTTTTACAACTTCTTTGATATAAAAAATTAGAGAGAAAAGATTTTTTTAAAGGAATCTTAACATTCATAAGCACTTTATTATTAAGTATGAACTTCGTTTTCTAAATTTCGTTTATGCGTTCTTCATATAAATCTATTCAAAGAAAAATATTCGGAACTTTATAGGAATAGATTTTGCTTCGTGACACCAGATATTGCTTTAATTAAAAATGTTCAAATGAATACAATTTTTTTTTCCTTTTTCCTCTTCTTGCTGTTCTTAATGAAACATTTCAACCACCTTAAAATCAATATTTCACTCACCTTCGAGCATACCGCATTTGCAGTGAAACTTCAAGACAGCAAAGTGTTAGGCTTAAAATGTCAGACAAATATTTTTTGTTTAATGAAAACTATATTAAGCAGATAAAGTCATCACTGCTTAATTTTGATCTCTGCTCTTTTGTATACATCCGAAAATAATTTTTCAAATGAATTTATTCGGAATCTGAAATATATTTGGTCCGTTGTGTAGTCAGTTTCTAATCAAGTTTCACTTATACCAATTGTTCTAAAATTCGACTATACGACGGTTATATTATTTAATTAAGGTATTATTTAATTCAGATATTAGTTATTCTTTCTGTGAATTGGGTTTTCTAAAAAAACTTTAAAGTCTGTTCTACTTTCGTCACTTAACTTGGGCAAGGAGACAATGGCATTAAGTCAAAATTCTGCATAATATTGAGATTTCAAAATACTAAATATTGTGTTTGAAATTTATATAACTTAAGTAGAAATTAGATTAGCAGAAATTTAATTTATTAGATTAGGAGTTACATCCATGTTTAAATTCTTCAGTTCTGGCTAAATTTTCTCTAAAATCGTCATTTTGTTGTAGCATCCTTATCTAGGTGACTCTCATTTCCTGTTTTGCAGTGGGGTGAATTACACGGGAAGAAAAGGTTGCTGTTTTTTCAGGGTCAACTTGGCAGAGAGAGTGTTGACGTATGAATTTTGTTTGAACTACGAGAGCCTAAATTGAAGGATTTAGGAATGTGGTGCCGGTGTGGATTAAAAACAGAGTGCAACGCTCTCTCTTGCCTCGTATCTGCACTGCCTGTGGTTTTGATATCTTTTGCGAGCAGAACTTTCCGCTCGATTTTTCCGCTATCATGGGTTTTGTAACGTTGTTGCTTCCTTGGGTTTTTAAAGATGTACTTGCTATTGACGATTACAACTTCCGACTCTGTTTGGCTCAACGAATGTAAAATTCCAGCGAGACTTTGTGTGTTCGTGAAGCTTTGCCCGTATAGGCCACGTAATGCTTATCATAATATGTAGTCCAATCCCCGCCATATTTATTCTTCACCCATTCCTACCGACATTGCCCTTCAACCTTGCTACTTAATCTGATGCTTTGATGATGACTCCATATTTCTTCTAACTTCTTCATTTATCTTCAGTTGATCCAGAAAGGAGGAAATTGCATGAACACCTGCGGAATCCGAAGTTTCCAGAGAGAGTCTGCTGACACCGAGATCGTCCGCCTTCATGGGTTCCGTACCGTGCATCGGGTTATGGTTTCATCAATTAGCGTTATCTTAACTTGGAGTTAGGTGTTCCTCTGTCTTTCGTCGGCAGTATTATCATGTTTTGGATGCCTAGTAGAAAGAAAGAGTACTAAACTAAAAACCAGAATTTGATCACTGATTCGGTGCTTGCATATCTAGTAATTGCTAAATACCTTAAAATTAGTAAGAATTCTTAAATTTAATTTTTTTTGTTGAAGTTAACTTAATCAGTGCAATATTGTTATTTTTTTTGTTTCTTTTGGAAATAGAAGGGAGAGGAGTTGTCAGTCGTTGGTTAGCAAGGTTAGTGTAATAGCATATTAACTGTATTTTATTTTTTACGTTTTATTTTACATTTGCTATATATGTATATATATTAATAGTTTCTGCCTATATTTCTGCTCATACTCAATATTATGCCAAGTGGTTGGCTGATTTTGTTATTAAAAAAAAGAAAGAAAAGAAAAACGAAGGTGTTAAATTATGTGTACCTCAGTGCAATATGGAATTATTCCTAATTGAATAAATAATAGCGCATTTGTAGTATCAATTAATTGTTTTGAATATGAGTTTATTAATGTTTAAATATTTTTTCCTTATTTTTGAAACACCTTACCTCCCGAGAGAGTAGTGAGTAGTCAGTATTGTATCATTTATCATAATATATATACACCTAGTTCTAAATAAACTTAAAGTAGTTAAAATACAGAAGTGTTTTTTTTTGAATTAATGTCCTTTACATTTGGTTTTGTTTAGTTTTTGTTTCTGTGCTCTTGCAACTACAGAAGAGTGGGTTTTTTTTCAGGGGAGGGGGACACAACGCAATGCAGAAAAAAAGATTTAGTTTTCAAATGACTTTTGTTAAGAGATGAGCTTAAATCCTTCGAATGATCTTTCCAGGTTTTACTCACTAGTTCACGTCTAGGGACAATCGATTCAAGCTAGCATCATTTTTCTCCTTAAGAACTTAGTTGCTGTTTTGGCAACCCCAAATGTTTTGTAACATAACTTTGGTGCCGCGTAAAATACAGTACATAACGACATAACGGTGGTGCCAAGACCAGGATTTTTGTCCGGCCCCATCTTCAGAGTTGTCTTTTGTCGGGTACCTCGCGCTTTACGTTACATAATAACTGATTCCTTCAGAATTAATCGAATTGTTTTTAATAGTCATGGCTGCTAAGAATGCTTGTTTTGCTGTTAACAATTACAAAGTTTTAAATAAAAACCAACTGTAGATTTTAGTGTTCGTTGCAGTCATCTAAGGTAACTAAACTCTTCATAGAAGATAAACGAATTGTTCCTAAGTAACTGCTAAAATTTGAGAAGGGTGTAAAAGACCCTTTATTTAAAACTAGATAAGAAAAGACGGCAAATTTTGTGCTCACAACTCAGCCAACTACTTGTGGCGAGATAACTTAACATAACAGTAAGTAAATGTAATACAAATTTGGCTCAAAACTTAACCGGCATCGATATCAACAAACGACAATAATACTTCAAGGCCAAAGACTGCGAATCTTATCTGGCAACTTAGTTGGCCGCGAGAGGTAGAATAAGCTCTGTCTTACAGTCTAAAAACCCTCACCTTCGCCACCTAGTTCACGTGTATTTAACACGCGTTAACTCAAATTTAGCTCACATATATTTAACACGCGAACTAAATTTGCATTCTGGTAGGAAAACGAAAGGAAACGAAGGGAAAAGTGACAGTAAAGCTCCAAAACATAAAACAACTGGTAAGCAACATCTTAAAACGTTTAAGACATGAACTCAAATTTTTAGCATTAGAAAATTTGAAAGTCCATCAGATGAATAATACATCTGCTCCAGCAAAATCATTGTAATGTTGCATGTTATCGCTGGAAGATTTGAAACTTTTTTAGACAAAGTAACATAAACACCTATAAATAATCCAAGGCGAAAAATAGAAGTAAAACGAAAATCTTAAAAAGCGCAAAATAAATTAGATCACCATATTCGCTCGCGGAGCTGAGTTTAAAGCAGCACTCACCATTAAGTAGAAAGCTTAAGAATACAAGCAATACGAGAGATTTAGTCAAACTGATTTATGACGCTCACAACATTCTGGTTAATCAAGAAATGTAAAACAATCACTTATAGATTCTTTAAGAAAAATAGTTCTTAAGGCTTCAAAAAGCGTTTCCCAGAAACTTCCAAACTGCCTCTCATTAGATGAGAAATCGCAAAATGTCTCTAGTTTGGCGACAAAAATTTTACCTGATCCACGATAGGAGGATTTAGCCCTATATTTCCAGTTCAACTTGAGCTATTCTTACAATTTTTATGCCAATCTACTCAGAGTTAAGTGTTCTAGAAAATACCGCCAGAACTAAACACACACAAACTCAGTGTGCTACCACGAATTCAGGATTATACAAAATAAACAATGGATACACAAAAATCATGCTACAAAGAGCACTAAATACGTAGATAGATTAATCAATAGGCAATTTAAAAAGTTAATGGCTTGCAACTTTTATAACTCGATTAAATTAAAAGATTTCATTATTTAGCACCCCACGCCTTTATTATTCGCCATATGAGATTGTAGCTGAATTCTAAAAATATAATTATTTAATATATTATTCCTATTAAACTTATAAGGTCTTCTTCGCATGTCTTCGTGGTGTAGTGGTCAGCACACTCAACGCGTAACCAAGAGGTCCGTGGTTCGATTCCCGGCGAAGGCATTGCTCATTTTTCAATACTCCTGCTTCAAAAAAATATCCTAATGACTCTACCAGTGGCGTCCGAACTAAACGTTGGTGTATGATGATTCTCCACCACCACGATTTAGCGATTCGGGACAGTAATCCCCAGTCGCCCTTTAAAATCTGGAGTATATAAGGCGTTTCTCCCGCCTTCTTCACATGTCTTCGTGATGTAGTGGTCATCACACTCGGCGCGTAACTGAGAGGTCCGGGGTTCGATTCCTGGCGAAGGTGTTGCTCATTTTTCGTGTCTCCTGCTTCAAAAATACTTAATGTCCCTACACTGGCGCCCGAACTAAAAAGGTGGTGAATGATGATTCTTCGCCACCGGGATTTGACGACTGGGTTCCCAAAACCCCATTCGCTTTTTAAAAAAAGGAGTATATAAGGTATTCCCCCCCCGCCTTCTTCACATGCCTTCGTAGTGTAGTGGTCAGCACGCTCGACGCGTAACCGAGAGGTCCGTGGTTCGATTCCCGCTTCTCATTTTTGAGCTCTTCTGCTTCCGAAATAACCTAATGTCTCTACAAACTATATAATAAATTATGCTCCTTCTTTTCGTGCATTAATTTTCATATCCATTTTAAACAAAAGCTTGTTTTATAAAAACATTAAAACATTTTTTAATTGTATTTCATTACTGTGCAATTTGAAATGTTTCATGTTTAATGTATTCTTTTTTCAAGGCATTTAAATTAAAACCTTATGCTTTATGGATATAGTAATTACTTTTATATTTTATGGATATAATAAGAATTTATGCTTTTCTCGGTATTTATCTGCAAAAATAACTATGCAATGTCTTATGTATTCTTTTCTGATAAGTTTTGATATTAATCTTATGGTATAATTCTGAATGAATTAAACTCAGCATAATGCATTAAACGTGACCACTATTCCTTTAATTATTAACTTAAATACGCAAGATAAGTCCACACGGAGAACATTTTAAATTGTTTCTTGGATAATGATATTTTTCTAAACGATTACCTGCAAAAATCATTCCAAGACATCATAAATCGATTTATTTTCTCATAAATTGCATCTAAATCTCTAGACGTCTCAGACACACAAATTTCCATTTCTTGAATGATCCATTACTTCATTTCGTGAAGCAGGTAAAAAAATGTGATTCCGCTGTTTGTTGTATTTATTATCGGACAAATAAAGCTAAAAAATAAAGCAATCAAGTCTGGAACTTGAAACATGTCAAAAATTCAAAAAAATATCCATACGGTTTTACACACGAATGGCAAAACAGAAATATGAGATGAAAATGTCTTCTTAACTTCGGCAAAAAACGCAGATGGGCAAAACATATATAATAAAACAGCCGTGCACGTACAGGCTTCCGACGGGTTTAGTTGCTCGTGGGCTGCTTGTCTCGGGAAATGACGATTTTATGACTTTTGTGACAAGGAAATAATATGACATAAGCAAACAAAACGAAGCATCTGCTTCGGAATTTTTTTTTATTTTTATTTTCTAGTCGGAATATGTTTCCTAATTCTGATGAAGAGAGCAGCAAGAATGACTTTGCTTTCTTTTCCCCATATGTGATAAGATCTACATAATAAATGCATTTTCTTTCAACTTGTGTGATATAAAATACAACACATTCTTTTTCGCATTCACACACCGTGCACGGGGCTAACAAGAAGATTATTATAAATCAATAATACCTAAGAATCACCATATTTTCTGACATTAACAGGCCAACAGGCCGGGAATTTTGTGTCATCTAAGCCTAACTTTAGGAAAAAAAAATGTTTATATCCTAACGTCATAATTTTGGTACTGTTTTAGAAAATTACTTAAGCTATCATATATGTTAAAATTAGCGTTTAATAATCTCTTTCCTTTACATGTAAATATATTAAATAAATTGTTTACTTGGAGAAATAATTTACGGAAGCGCTATTCAAATTATCCCAAAATTTTAATACATAAAGTATATAAATAAACTTTTAAATTAATGAAAAAGTACAAGAAAGACTATTTACAAGAAGAAATAACCAAATCTTTCACGTGAACTGGAAGGCAGACACTCAATGAGCTCAGTCTCTGATAAAATGTCCTTATGAGAATCACTAGAAATAGCGCTCTGTAACCCTTTAGAAAATGTATCATAACTCTCATTCATATCATTAATTGGCTCATTTACCGTTCGTTTTATAAATAACGCTTGTTCGCCGTATTTGCGAATATTTGAATTATTGCCATATTTGCGTTATTTATTAAACTGAAGTCAAGGCTTTTCGAAATAAAAAGGGATGTAAGCGAAACATAAGCTATAAAAAGCAATGCAAAGACTAATAAAACCTCTCTTACTAACCCTAGAAGACACTATATAGGAGGAACAAGGAATAAAAGGATTGAAAGGGATATAGAAATGCGAATGTTTATATCACGTGGCGAGTTAAAGAGCCGAGCTCTATATGTATATATTACGCCCTCCCCTCCCCGTCAACTGACACGAACGTTACGTCAGGATCCTAAAACTATATTCAGTTAAAAAAAATGGACATAGGATGCCATCTAGTGGTCTTTAAATCGTTTTAGGACACAGGCATAAATGTATGACGGCCGGGGGTGAACGAGAAAAGACTCTGGTACGCCAGCGTACCGGCTGGGAAATGAGTGCGTTTCTTTCTGACATGTATGCGTGACATTTGGCGCGGAAGGGTTTAAGACCTTAAGTGTACTCTACGTTATTGCGGATGAATTTATCAACGAAAAATAGGCGATAGTTTAAGGAGATAATTTAAAATATAAAAGGAGATATTTAATTTAAAATATAAAAGGAGAGAACTGCTTCTCTTGCACGAGTCAAGATATTTTATACTCCCCACAGCCTGACAAATAATGACTTTCCCGAATGCTGCTGAAAAGAGCGAAATGACTGAGGTAATAATGCTGAACCTAGCTGACTGTTAAGATTCTACACCAATTTTGAGGAAGAAAATCTCACGGGAAGGTCCGGGGGCCTTCGTCCTTTTTCGCCTGCCATCGACCTGCGCACATGATTTAGGGCTCGCTGTGTATTTTGAGTTCAACATACACTATACATTTATAAACATCTATGCCTTCTCCATGATTCAAGCTAATGTCATCGATGCGGCAGACAGCATCACTAACCACTGTTCCGACTAGACGGCTCTAAGTAAATATAACAATATGAAACAACTAAAAGATTTATTAAGAACTCAATGTTATGGAATTATATCAACTAACAAAATCAACATCCATAACTTTCTGCTGTCTAATATAACATATGCCGATGCTTAAATGCATTTAGAAGCCGAAGTTTAAATTTAAATCCTCACAGCCTGATTCAGCAGTCCCACTATTACTAACTTAATTTTCAACCAGAAGCAAAATTACCAGCTGATAGCAACAAAATTAAAAGTAAAGAATAACATCGGAATTTTACCATTGCGGGCTAATGTTTCCAATCCTCTCTAACAAGCTTTAATTCTCGTTAGCTACTCAATTTCGCTTCATTTGCATACTCTGGTAGAGGAGCCAAAACAGTAGAAAAATGCAGGAAAGAATTAACATAAAAAATAACACAATGATTGAGGGAAACATTACAAGCTTGAATAGTACTCAGTTTAATAGCATGAACTTTCATGATTACTTCAGAATTAAATAAATTAGATTAAAATGAAAGAACGTATCGAACATGTACTTCGGATACCAAAGTATTTTAAATGTCAACATTATTCGTGTTATATTTTAAATTTAAAACCTCAAGTTCGTAAAAGCACTATATTTAATATTTTATACTTTCTTTTAATGCATAGAGTTATGCGTACTAAATGTTTGTACTCATTCCAAAGAAAAAAAGGTAATACGTTTGACTCGTGTACGACAAAAATTGACCGAGATATTTAATTTCAAAATTTGTTTCTGAGAAGTCTGGGATTTTGTTTCAATTTTCTTTTCAAAACTACGAAACCATAGTCCTTTAAAGAGATTGGTTAAAACATAAATCAGAGTAATACGATTTTTTAATATCATTCTATGGTAGTCTATTATAAATTACTAATGTGTGCCATTTTTTCATTTTTTATTTTGTTACATTTAGTATGCCATAAGCAGTTTCATACAAGGTGATTATAAGATTTCAAATGCTAAAATTATGTGACTAATATTCATTTGCAGTTTTTGTTAGTTCCCCATTTTTAATTTATGTAACTAATGTCGCGAGTTAGCTGTGTGCCATTATTAAAGTCCTACCATTCTTTTGTAAAACACCAATTACGTAATATGATGGAAATAAGGTAGCCATTTTAAGGAAGGTTTGTATTGGCCAAAACGTTTCACGAGAGTCCGAATATCAGTTCCCTTCATGTAATCTATAAATGTCAAAAACGTTTTCCTAACCTGATGGTTTACTTAAATACACATTTAAATATTTCCCTTTTCCATCTGTGTACGACTTGATCTGATTTGAAGTCTTAGAAAATATAACATTTAATATCTTGTCAATTTTTTGTTAAGTGTTTTGTGTTTATCCCATTTAAAAGTTTCTAAGGTAAGTGTAAATGTTTACTAAATATTACTATAGCGGTTGGGAGATAGTAGAAAAAGTTAGATTTCTTAAGTTTTGAAAATTTATTTATAAACTGGAAAGTGTCGAAACATAAATGTTCAAAACATTTGTGCGCTAAAATGTGTGTATCTACGACCACGATTATGAAAATTAAAACCATTCAAAAACTTTTATAGACACACTGTACATTTGTTCATGTTGCATATTATAATTCCTCGAAGCTGGTTTGCTTAACATGCATTAGTTGTTCGATTACTTTATCTCATTGCACAGCGCTTCCTCTGAGGACAAATCTAAACCCTTCAACCAAAAATTCAAAACGTGATATTTCTGAGAATGTATTTCATTGTAATGTTTCTAATCAGTTTATAAATATTTATTTGCTATTCTTATGTGAAGTTTTGTTTTCCATAGTGATATGTGAAAGATTTAGGTGAATCTTCGATTCAGTAATCTAAGGTGAAATTTTATTTTGCAGTGGGATTTGGTGTGTTCTAAAATATGGTACCCTGTCATCGTAATAACAGCTTTCAATGCATCAGGACTGCTAGGACAATGCATCTGTCTACTGGTGGCTAAAAAGTAAGTGAATTTTGAATCTCTCATAGCACCTCAGAGAACTGCTATGCACAGTGTCTCAAAAATGCTTTAGGATTAAATCTGTACAAAATCGAAACCAGACGAAAACTGTAAGAACCTTATTTTGAACAAATCAATTATTTTTATTTTAAGAAACTTTCCTTTCCCTTCTGATTTCAAGTTCCTGCCAGAATGCAAATTTAAATTACCCATATGCAAACTCTCAGTGAATTCGGAAATAGTATAAAGTAGCAGAATTGAAGAATTAGGAGTTACTTCGAGAACAAGTTTATGCCGTGAGCGAGATTTATGCCGCGTGTTTGCAAGTCGCTCTGTAGCTGAATTTTTGTGCTAGCCACTTACTTTTAGAATATATGATATTTTAAACTCAGCTTTGCTGTATTCAGCCGATAAAGCTGATTTAGATTACAGTAGGAGCCAGCCGTATGGTTGAAATTTGATGCATTCTGATTGTACATTCTATTTTGTGTTACGTTACTTCCCCAGAATTGGTGGTTAGTTTATGAGCACCGAATGTGTGCATGTTCTGTTCAGTTATGTTAAAATATAAAGGTTGTTATAACCTTCATCGGCAGTTATTTGCTTTTTTTTTCAAGACATAGTGACAGATAACTCGCTCTCTCGTCTTTAGTACAGTCTACATTTTATGCTCCCTAAACGAACATGACTTCACAAAACAATGTTCTTATTCCTGAACCGTCAATATTCAGTCCTTATAAATCTCTAGACAACGCTTTGTACTTTCATACGACTGCCTAATTCCTTCATTTTATACCATTATTTAGGGCTTTAGTTACGGTTTTCAGAGTCTCTTCAGTTTTTTTTTAAAATAGTGTCCATTGAGGTAAGAGTTTACAGCTAAAAGAGTAATCTGCAGATGTCAAATTCGTGAATAAGGGAACTGGCTGAGAGTTTTGAAACTTTTTTTTTTGCGCGATACTCCTTATTAGAACAGAATTGTGTGATGCGCATTTTACGGATAAAAGAGTTATTTGCAGGTATTAGATTGGTGAATACGAGGACTTTCTGAGAGTTGTGAACCTTTTCTTTACTCGACACTGCTTGATTAGAATGGAACTGTGAGATGCGCATTGTCCTCCAGCAGAAATTAGTTTCTCTATTCATCTTCTTCCAGCCGAATGAGTTGGAGTCTCTTCAAAAGTCTTATCCATTCCATTTTTATAGAATATGGATTTTATAATCTGTTTTTCAGGAATAATTTGTTTGTGTCTACCTGTGTTCGATCAAAAAAGATCATTAACATGACCTTTAATCGAGATTTCTGAAACCGCAGTTCCTGTGGCCGTGGTGAATTTTCTCCAGCGCAAGCTGTTGATTGCCACTTTGTCTCAGAATCATAAGAGAAACACTTAAATGCATTTCCAAATATAATTTATTTGAAAACTTTAGAATTACCGTTTACTATTTGCATCAAATCATTTGCTCAACTTTCGATTCCACGATACCAGATCTTCAATGGAGAAAAGCAAACTATTACTTGTACAGAAATTTCTGTGCGTAAGTAGACGATACTTTAGAAACAAGTTTAAGTGTCATAGTAACAAATGCTGCTAGTTATCATTTGTCAGGTTTCCTAGACTTATCAAAGCAGAGTTATCATTAATCTTCGAAGACGTAGCCTTTGATTGTTTCTAGTAAAAATAAAAATGAACATTGACTGAGAATCGGCAAGGCTTAGCAGCTTTCATTTTAATTTTATGTCATAAAATGCTCCCTATTGTCATAAAATGTGTTTGCTTACAATCGAAACAAAAGGAATCAGCAGAAGCAATTTACAAATGCAACATATAAGAAAGAATCAGTAGAAGTGAAACGAAAAGAATTTGCAAAATGAGAAGCAATTTTGTTTATTTTTTCTCAATAACGGTTTGCAACAAGAATTATTTCGTAATGTTCCAGCTGTAAATGAAATTCTTTTATAATATCTTACAACATACTAAGTCGACTGCGAAATTCTTATATGCCTTATCATTCTATTCAGAACTAAAATAAGTCACTTGGTGAGGATGGAATTCTAGAGTAAGGTGTAGTTTGAATTCTCTTCATGCATTGCTTTTTTCAGCCCAAAGGGGGGTTAGCCCAGAAGGGTTATTACTCTCGAAACGGCATTGTAGTGGGTTCACTTTAAATGTCCGTTTCACTTTCAGATTGTTGCCACCAAATCGCCTTGTATTATATTAAAAGAAATTAAGTAATGAAGAAGCTGCATGAAGGTATGTATGTTTCATTTGCAAAGAATATTGTAAAAACAACGGTACTTAGAGCCATCAAAATTTTAACAAAGTAGTCCTCAACCCGAATATAGGTACCTGGAAACCCGAAATTGGAATTTCGAGTTTGTTTCATTGTCTATTTTACATTTTGCATACCTTTAACGAATTTTTGATTAACAAATTCAACGATTCCAAAGCGAGCAATAGCAACACTATACGAAAAAAACATTTTTATTTCCAACGTACGAGACTGTCTATCAGAAATTCTAAAGATATGCTGTTTTTAAATATTTTTAGAGCAAAAAGGCATTAATCCAAATCCTCTGGAAAAGTGTATATGTGTGTAAATGAAAATGCCTCTTTAAGCGTAATATAAAATCTGAAAATATTCATTTTTTTATTTTTATTTTTTATCCCTAGGGTCATAACCTTTTAAAAAATGTTTTAGAGCCATTAGATTTATTTAAGAGTAGAAGATGTAAAAAAGGCGCAAATTCGAATTCGGGCCTTTTGACTGTTAGCCGGACGACCTTCCTATTATATTCGGAAGGTACTTGGTGAGAACGGAGAAAACACCTTACATTCTATTCCACTTAAAAAGTTACTGGAGAAAAAGGAACTCAAACCGAACAATCACTGAATCCTTGTGGTGACGAATTGGAGTCGAACAACTTTTAGTTCGGAAGTCACTGTAGAATCAGCTAGAATGTTCGAAGACAAGAGACTGAAGAAAGGTGCAGTGCCCTATCCGAAATTCGAACTTCAGACATTCCGATTACAAACAGGACATGTTATCTAATTTAAATATGAAGGTAGGCGGTAAGAAGAGGGGAAATACCTTACAAAATAAATGTTCTGATATTTTCATTTTAATGCTATTTCACGTTCAAAACAAGAAATGGAAAATAAATACTAGGATTATAAAATTTTAAATTATTTTTCAGTATTGAGATTTATTTTATCAAAAACAAAATCTGATAACTTTCACATTTTATATTACGCCCAAAGGGGCACCTTTTTATTTATACAGGCATACACGTTTCGAGAGCATTTGGACTAATGTCCCTTCGGGACAAAATTGTTTAAAAACAGCATATTTATAGAATTTCTGATAGACAGTCTCGTGCACTGGAGATAAAAATATTTTATTCCGAACAATGTTGCCGACGCTTACTTTTAAATCGTTGAGTTTTTAATCAAACATTCTTTAAAAGTTTACAAAATATGACATATATAATAAAACAAATTCAAAATTCGGACCTTATACTCGGATGGAAGACTATGTTATTCAAAATTTTATGGCTCTAGTTATCGTTGTTTTTTCACAATGAGAAAAACATACATACATTCATGCAGAACTTCATCATTTAATTTCTTTCAATATATTAGAGGGCGATAATATTTGGCTCAGAAAAACTGATTCAACGCTTTTAGTGATTGGACGCAAAATGCCGTTTTGAGATTAACAGCCCATGTGGGCTAACTCCCCTTTGGACTAATAAAGATTTAGCTTTAATCATTTGGCAACAGTAGGTTATATTTTCAACCATTTAATGAAAAATGCCAGTTTAAGGTGTTATTTTATAATCTTTAGTTTACAAATTGCGATTTTTTATCCACATTTTTATTTGCTATCAATTCCGAATAAACCGGGTAATTCATGGTTAACTCAAAATTACGCTTATTTTTAGCACTCTTAGAAAACGCAAGTAAAAGGAACAATCCATATTATAAATAAGAGAAAATGTTTTCAATTATTTGTAGTGTATATAATAAGTTCTTTCGATTACGTAAATTAAATCAATATTCAAAGTTCTCTCTCCACTGTCCGAGTTAATGCACGTATCCTGGTTCTCTTCCTGTTTCTTTCTGTCCCTCTTTCTGATTCTTCCTCATTTTATTATGCTCATGCTTTTTTTTTCATGACTGCTGTATTTCGATAGCAGTCAATATGAAACAGAAGATTAATACTGTATATATTATGTATTTATTTTTTAAGATTCAGCAATTTACTTTTAACAGATAGTATTACAGTGCTTAGTATGTACTTTGTATTGTGTATAGTTAAATTATTCGTCTCTGAGACAATATCCTGACAAATATTAAATTTTTTAATTTGATCTTTGTAAATTAAGCTGCCTCGTACTGTCTAAGTGTCCCAATATTTTAATACAGAGCATCCTAGGCTATTTAATTCTCACTGTCTGCGAAAGTATTACTCAGCAAGGTCACTATGTGTCCGGAAAAATAACATTACAGTAATTCTCTTAACCAGCTTTTGATGAAGACAAGTAAAAATGTTAGCTTTTGGATAAAATATACTACTTATTTTTCTGTTTCGCAGATTTTGTGATTTATATTTTTATGCTTATTATGTTATTTTAATAATAACATTCTTTCATGCTGAAAGTTTGTAATAGTAAGTTTTCTATCATCCTACAATAAATAAACCGCCTTCCAGATGCAAAAGTGATCAGTGAATCGGACTGCCGTCAAGAAGGGCATAGGCTCGAATCCCGGCGAAGAGGTTGACATAAATTGTCTGTCCCTTCATGGGAGGCAATGATGACCCACCTAACAGGTGTTTCTATAATAGTGTCTTTCCTGAATAGTGCCCAACACCTATAATGGCTAGTGCCCACCATTGGGAAAAAAATAAATTTAACTTTTGCTTTCTGACAGAGCTCGACTATTCCGCTGCTGTTTAACTTGTTTTCGAATAATCAGTGGCGGATTGTATACGCATGGTTTCTACGTATTTTTAATTGCTTTTCAGAAATTCACATTAAACACTTTTATTAATGTAGATTTTGGCAAATTAAACGGAATTTTATGATAGAAGATATCCGTGTACTATTCCTTGGCAATTTAAAAATTTCAGGAATACATATACTGGGTGTTTGGAGTTGGTATTGCAGATTTTTATTTCTAAAACTTGATCCAAAACATACACTTATAGTATAATGTTTCTTAAAATACGATTAAAATATATGAAAATAATTTCAGTAGCGTTAGGAAGAATGCAAAAATATAAAATACCCTATTGAATAAGGTCCACATAAAACAAACACTCCAGTAAATAACATGACCTTTATTCTTTACTGAATTAGAAACACGAAGCTTCTTATCTGCGAGACTAAAATTTCGAAAGAATATTATAAAATGAATTCACTGTCTTGCACCATGCTTTCTTATCTTTCTTAGGCTTAAATTCTTCAAAATATGTTAAATTTAAACTTCAGCTAAGATTAAAAGTTATTCCTTTGCACATTAATGTTTTCCTCTTGAACAAAGAGTAGTAATTATTATACAATTTGTTTCTGGAAGCGTAAAAATGTTAACTACTTTTATTTCAAGGGATTTTGGACCTAATATGCGGAACTTATTAAATCATGATTCACTTTGAAACTACAAACTAACCAAATTTGAAACAAAAATGTTAACACCAATCGTGAAAGAATTGTATTCTGTATTTAAACAACAATTTAGTTCCAATGCTGTAATTGCTTTTAAAAATGCCCTTAAACATCTATTACACTTGCATAAAGAAACAAAGAAGGGTTGTCCGATATAATGGAAACACCTAAAATATGGAACATTTTGCAATTAATAGAAACAGTTTTAAATCCAAATAGATTAAACAATTCTTTAGCTGAAAGCTCTGGAGTTGGAATAATAATAACAATTTCTTTCAATGTATTTCCATCAGAAACTACTTCCAACATGGGGGGACTGAGACAAAACAAAACGACATTATTCTATTTCATAGCATAAAGCATAGAGATTTAATGATGCAATATAATGTAAAAAGTGTGCTACAGCACTCATGGTGGATAATAACCGGCTTCATTGTTAACGCAACACACCCAACAGAGATTAAAACACAAATACTGTTAAAAACACCAAACCAAAGTTCCCAGTATTCTTCTTTTGCCCTTTAGGACGTTCATCAAATCCTTTACAAATCTAAAATCTTTTCTGTGGCATTAGAATTTCTTTATGGTGCCATGTTTTTCCCTAAAATATCAATACGCAGTCTTCGGCGAAATGTCGAGCATTGCCTTCAGCATTAAAAAAATAACAAAGTCTATTATTTAGCAAATTAAATCTTTTCTTTTTTGCAAATTAATCCATGCCCAGTAATTACTTGATTGTAATCAAAATCGCATATCATTCTCATGTTCTTAGAAACTTCAAAGTTCAAGCAATAATCTTTCTTTTTTTTCGGAAATGTTCCATTTCCTTTTCCAGAAATTATAATAGAAATCTTTGACTTTACCAATACAATTTTTGATGCGTAAATATCGAACGCATCCAGTATTACACATATCAGCCTATTTGGTTGGCATGTGGGCCCCTCATCGCCTATAACATCAATATGGGCTTTCACCTAGTTCATTTTCCCTTCATGTATTTTCTCAACATTTACAAGAAGATCTCTTATATATGATACCAAAATATTAATGTTCTCAGCATCTGGTGGTGTCTCTCAACCTGATAATGAGTCTGTATATATATATATATATATACAGATATATATATACACTGGTGCGCAAAAATTAAGGACGAAGTCAAAAATTAGCATATCAGCTGAACGAAGAGGCAGAGCGCACAGTAAGACCAATCAGGAGATTAAGTAAGGTGATGTACGGTAGCACATGCGCAGATATACAGGTAGACGTAATGGGGGAGTGTCTGAATAGTATAAAGCATGTTATCGGTGTAAGATCAGCATTTCTGGCAAAGAGATTGCACGCCGTATAGCAGTTAAAATCACACCGAGTTGCTGCTTCAGCGAGAAATGGCGAATAATCAATCTGTTAGACGATATCTGGATGCTTTTACCCGAGGTCGAATCATTGGGAAGTTGGAGGAAGGCCGCAGTGTGACAAGTGTGGCTGCAGAGTTCGGAATTGCTCACAGCATCGTTTCACGACTTTGGAGACAATTTCAAACTACAGGAACAGCTATCCGGGGGTTTAGTAGTGGTCGTCCACGAGGAACCACACCCGCAGATGACCGGTATATTGCCTTACAGGCCAGAAGAAACAGGCGGCAGACAGCGGGAGAAATCGCTAAACACACGACACAGGCGACTGGACGACCGATATCGCGTTTTGCCGTGGCCAGAAGACTGCACGGTGGTGGTCTGTTTGCACGACGCCCTGTACGGTGTGTACCTCTAACGCCTGCCCATCGGAGAAGGTGTTCTCTGTGGTGCCGGGAACACCGGAATTTGAGAGACAATGAATGGGAACGAGTACTCTTTACAGGTGAGAGCAGATTTAGTCTGAGTCGCGATTCTAGACACATACACATCTGGACAGAGCGGGGAACACGCAATAATCCCTTCAACATCATCAAAAGGGACTGTTTTGGAGGTCGCGGAGTTCTCGTTCGAACAGACATAATGCTTGGTAGCCGGACCCACCTTCATATCTCCCAAGGATGTTTGTCACCTGGGACTGCTATTGTAAAGAGGTTCTTCTTCCTTACATGCGTCTTTTCACAAGGGCTATGGGTCCTCAGTTCCTCTTCATGGACGACAACGCTCCACCTCATCGCACAGTTACTGTCGAAGAGCTGTTGGAGAGTGAAGATATTGAACACATGGATTGGTCGGCAAGGTCTCTGGATCTAAATCCCGTCAAGCATGCACGGAACTTACTAGGGAGACCCGTGGCAGCACGTAACTTATCGTCAGTAACGATTCCGAAACTGCGATTGGTGCTACAAGAGGAACGAGCAGCAGTGTCTCAACAGCTCATTAACAACCACATATCCAGCATGCACAAATGATGTTAAACCTGCCTAGCAGTCAGGGGAGATCATATCCCCTATTAAAGACCGGATGGTTCTTGCTGGACACCCATCACAGAGATGTTTCGGCCTTCAGTCGCATTGCGCTCCATGCTACTTTTTCAATAAAGCTTCTTTTTATCCCTCTGATTTTTATTTAGTAAGTGTTGCTTACATTACTCATGTCCTTACCTATTGGGGATCTTACGATATTAAATGTGCTGATTTGGAAAGCTTTTGTACAAAGTTATATTGAAAAAACCGTCTCGTCCTTAATTTTTGCACACCAGTGTATGTGTTATGTAGGAAATGTTGTGTTGATGATTGTCTGCAAATTCAAAAAAAAAAGAGTTCAAGTTAATATTTCCTTCATTTAGAAAAATCAAAATCTTATTTAATTATTTAAATTTCTAATTAAGGTATTAATATTTTAGTTTGGTAATATTTATATTTTTGTTTGAGAAAAAATATATATATATATAATGCTTCAATATTATATCCTTGTGTTTAATTATGGCGTTTCTTCGTGGGTGGAAAGATTGTTGAGGGACGAAGTTTTGCAGTGTCATTCTGCTGATCGGGTAAGGATGAGTAAACATGGAACATTCTAGAAAGATCTTCTTTGTTTTCGTTGCCGTGGGAAAAGGGTGTACGTGAGAAGATTAAAAGGTTGCTGTTTCACCTTCTTTGTAGGACAACGGACATTGGAGAAGAAAAGGGACCGTGTCTGACCGGAATCTTGGCTGGTCGCCCATGCGCAGTTGACTGTTTCGTCAGTTTGGGTGAAAAATTGGAATTTTGGTCCCTGAAAGGGAGCGAACTTCTGGTTTTCTGGCAGCCCGTATTTTTGGGAGAGCTGAGGGAAGAATTTTGAATTTTCGTCACGACTAGTTAACGGGAGCTCCGACATAGCGTGCTTGTTTGTTGAAGGGAAGATTTTTGAGTTGTTCGTCACTTTTTACTGAAACTCCGAAGGAGGAGTAAGAATTTTGAGATGTTAGTCCCTTGTTAACGGGAGCCAGTATTTTGATTGTTCGTGACTTTTGACTGAAACCCCAAAGTGGAAGGGGGAATTTTTGAGACGCTCGTCACCGGACTACTGGATCTTGAAGTCGTGTATATTTTTGAGCGAGTTGAAGGGAGCTCAAAAGCTTGGTTATGGCTGGCGAGTTGGAGTTATGGCTGGAAGTTTTAGAATTTTCCTTGCTGGGTTTCTTACGTCGCGGTAGCCCCTGATTTGATTGCGGCGCTTGTCTCGTCCGTGGGTCCAACGAATATCTGCTCTTCAGAATAAAAAGATCATCCTCTTGAACTAGCAAACCTGCCCATCTGCTGCCAGTTCGAGGAGTGTTCTGAAGGTAGTCCGATGAGCCGGGAACCCTGGTTGTGTTCTACTGAGAATTCCAGCGGATGGCCGAAGGAAGAGATGTGCCAGGGACCCGTATCCTGCTGAGACCAAGCCTCAGGGTGATGCTGCAATAAGTTTTTTTTTCTTTATTGCTCTCCCATTCAGAAATTGTTCCCGTTATGGTTAGACTCTCAAGGACTCTGAGAATCCGTTTCTTTCGTTCACCTCATCAATCTTCTTGCCAAGTGCGATACCATAGAGATAACATTTTGTAACTCTTGGCCAATATTTTGAGTGTAATGTATGTAAAATTTTGATATTGATAAAGGAAAATGATAGGGGTTTAATTATTTGATTAAGAACAAAAGGTTATATTTTTTTCTTTTCCTTTTCCTCCCGGGAGATAAAGATAGAGATAAAGATAAAAATAAATGTGATTAGATTGATTTGCTTATTTTTTTGTAACTGATATGTCAGAATTTAAAAGTAATGAAATAAATGATAAATCCTTTAGAGATTAAGTGAATTCTTTCTTTTATTTGGTGTTTCCTTTATTTTTGTAAAGATATGTTAGCTATATTGGAGGCTATATTTGGTATTTCATTGATTATGGTGTCATAGACTTGGAATGAATTCCTTTTTAATTGGTAGGGAGCCTGATAACCATTGCAAGCCATTTTCCAACTGCCGTTCCCGGGTGTAAAACAAGCGCGTTTACTCAGAATACCACTATACGATCCACTCATTAATGTGAATTTTCTTCCAGTTGGCCTAAACGATTAGCTAGATAGTTGTAGATAATCTATGAGAATTTCTCTTCTTGTAGCAAGGAAAAATGAATTACAAATCATATTGAACAAATTTTGGAAAACAATTTATTTTCAGCATATTTTGAATTGGTTATCTTGGCTAGGGTACAAAAAGGTACTTAACATAAATTGGTACCTATCAGGTACTGAACATATGTTTTTACAGTCAGATTTTCATCAATCCATTTAAAAGCAAATATGACAGCAGCCAATATGGCTTGAAAAGCCGAATTGTAAGGTTCAAGTTTAATTTTGTCATAATCTATTTCTATACTAAACAAATAAACCACATGTGCTGCACCAGTTCCACTGTCATAACCCGAAACGTCTGTAAATTATCCAATTCTCCTATGCAAACATTTGGTGTCTGAAATTCCACTGCTTTTCTTAGTCGGCTAATATATAGACGGCTTCTGTGGAAACTGTTTAAGGCATCTGGTGAAAAGCAGCAGCCAGGGTCGTTGTATTGTATATAATTTATTTCTGATTCGCTGCAAGTCCACGTCTCTAAATCCCCCAAACTCCACCACCAAAAAATATAATAGGAGTAAAATCTGTTTTGTAAATTAATCGAATAATGTTACTTTTCAGTGCTAATAATTCATGTGAGAAATGTCTTTTTTAATGCATCAGAATAGAAATAGTTCTTTTACAAATGTAATTAAAATGTTATTCAAAGTTCAATTTGCAATCGAAAAAAACACCACAATATTTATGGCTTTTAATCCATTCAATTCTAACACCTTATGTATTTCTCCCGCCTTCTTCGCATGCCTTCGTGGTGTAGCGGTCTGCGTGCTCGGCGCGTAACCAAGAGGTCCGTGGTTCGATTCCCGGCGAAGGCGTTGCTCATTTTTCACCTCTCCTGATTCGTAATATCCTAATGTCTCTACAACCTTCATCTTTTTGTTGTGGTGGTCTAGTTTATTCCCGCTTTTTGGTAAAATACGAACTTAGTTTTTGTGTAAATTTAATCTCAGCTTTTCGTTTTAAATCCACATTATTAGATCTTATATAGCAAATGAAAATAGTTTTTCTAATTTCTCCAAAGAAATTTAACGAATTGCATATAAAAGGTCCTCAGCATAACATAACATTCCTGCACGATGTGGACATTCTTTCTTTAACAATCCACACATTACGTTGTTCCAGGGCAGCGGAGCACTCCACGAACCCTGTGGGCATCCTTTATAAATCTCATAATTCTTTCAATACAAATATCTCTATTAAATCTGTAAATAATTTTCCTTTCGCTACATTAAATGAAAAAATTCCATAAATATTTTGGAGGATCCCAAATTCTCTAAAGTTGTAGAGCAAAGATGTTCATCTAACAGAATCAAAGGCTCTTGGCACATCGAAGGACATCATCGCCACATGGAATTCAGATTTTTGTGAGCTATTGACGAGATCATAAACAGCAGTTTTTGTTTGTTTATCATTTTGATGATCTTGTAAAGACCTTATTTTGTTCTAACCAATTATTTTTATTTTAAGAAACTTTCCTTTCCCTTCCGATTTCAAATTCCTGCCAGAATGCAAATTTAAATGACGTATATTTAAATCTAAATGAGTTCAGAATTAGTATTTCAGTAGCAGAAGTTAAGACTTTCGGTGGGAAAGCGAATGCCGCGTGTTTGAAGAAGCTCTGTAGTTGAAGACCTGGTGTTAGCCACTTACTTATATTCTAGGCTCTTTTGCTGTGTGCAGCCGATTAAGCGGGTTAAATTGAGTAGGAGACAGTCGTGTGGCTAAAATGTATTTAATTGTGATTGTACATACTATTTTATGTTCAAGTTACGTAGCCACAAGTGGCGGTTAAATTGTGAGCAACGAGTGAGTGCATTTTCTGTTCCGTTTAGTTAAAATACAAAGGTTGTTATAACCCTCATGTACAGCCATCGGTTCCTCCAAGACCTTGCGAAAATTCGCTACTTCGTCTTTCAGTAGGGTCTACATTTTATGCTCTCAAAACATACAAGAAGACTCTACCATACAAAATTATTCTTTAATAAAAAGTAGTATAGTCTAACTGTAAGTAACTCGTCCAAAACATTTTGCACAAAATTCTAACAAACAAGTAGGTCTTGTATCCCCACTAAACTTTGGAATAAACAAAACTCTTAAAACTTTCTAAGTTTTAGGAAACGATTCTAAATCAAGGCATTTACTATATAACATAACAACGAAATTATAATATTTCCAAAATAAAAATTTCACCATAGTGGCTGTTATTCCATCTGGTCCCGGAGCGCTACAGTTACGCAGTTTCTTAACCACATTGCCAGTTTTACCCAAACTAAACAGCAGATCATTCAAAACGCACCCGTCATCCTGCAACAAATCCCCACCCAAAAAGCCATCTTCAGCAGAGCCACAGTCAAAGTTTCTTAATGTCGATGTAATTAATCAAAGTAATAACTGAACCACTGCCATGTTTTAACGTAGGAAGCAGATATTTTGGATTGTAATCTTTTGATGGTGTTTTTCCACCTGAGGTCGGAAGCAGTCTGAAGAATTACTCAACTGAAAATAGTATTTGTTTCCATTCATCATCAGTCCAATTTTTGTGTCCTGATTGCCCTTTAGTCTCTATTTTGTATTTATTAACGAAACAAGAAGTTTTGAAGAAGCACTGTAGAAACTGTGCGTTATGGACGTATATTAAACTCAGTAGTAAACATTTCGCGGCGAAGTTTCTATTTATGGTATAACAGTTTTTTTTGGTATTCTTTTACCTCCTTTAACAGTTATTGTGTTCCTCTCACAGTTATGTCTGGGAGATGATGTTTTGCAGAGAATATTACCGCCATGCTATTAAACACACTATCTCTCGATAATTTCTCTCTAGGTTATAGTGCCCCAAACAGCTGAGCAGCAAGAAGCTGACTTTTCTAGAACTTAATCATATCACTCATTTTCTTTCACTACAAATGCAGTTCAAAGTTGCAGTTTTACACAACTTTGAGAATATTATTTTATTTAGACATATAAAAAAACAAATGACGTCTATTTTTTAATTCTGGAACCATTCACAAATTTACGTACAATTTCTGAATGATGTTACTAAATGTGTAGAGTTCATGATAATTAACCAATTACTTTATTTTTATATATACTATCACTTCTACGTTTTGTTATACACATATCTAATCAGTGTACAGATTAGATTAGTGTACTTAAGAATAGAGGTTAGGTTTTTTTTAATTTGTTAATCTCTAGAATTAAACTACTTTGAATTTAATTCACGTTTTATATTATCTGTAATTCTACAACTGTGGATATTAATTTGTAATCACAAGCCGTGCATTTGTTAAGTTTTTAATATATTGAACCAAAACGTTCGTTTAAACTTTCTTCTGTGTTGATTTAACAGACGGAGAATCAGTCGTCTAACAACCTCCTTAGGGGTTAAGTTACATTAATTAAAGAATAGCCTCTTACAAAGGCTGAAAATAAAACAATTAACTCTCGGTTGTTTTACTGTTTTTCAAAGACAATAAAGGATCGAAATTTAATAAAAATCTCAATGAAAATAAAAACTTCATGGAATAAAAAATGTTTTGTACTAAACATATAATATATTTTCTTTTGTTAACAAAAGGAAAATTTACAAATAAAAAGAATAACAATAAAAGAATCATTTGGGGAAAAGTACAATAACAATAACCATTCGGACTTATAATGAATCAATTGTTTATATTAATTAAATTAAATAGAATATTAAAGTACAATTTAAGAGATTTCTTTCAGCTGAAAGTTATTGGTGGTGGGATGGATTATGATTTGTGAAAAGGCAGGACCTTTCGGAGCAGTTGAATCACAACGTAAATTTACGCTACATATACGCAATCTTAATGCAACATAACCATTCACAGTTTTGAAAAACTCAATGAATGGTGTTTTCAGCATTAAAATTTGAAAGAAAGAATTGAACTACTGCAGGTATGTCGTTACACTTTGTAAAGCCCTTAAGGCAATTTCTTTTGGAACAAAAGATATCGCAAATGCACAGTGCCTTCGCTCAGATTTGAACTCCAGACCTTCCGATTGCCAGGACATCATTTCTAATCTCACCACGAGGAACACTGTAAGGAGGCAGAGAGCGCCTTGCAAGCATAATTGTAAGAGCAATTCTTAACAATAGTTTATACACATACTGTAATATTATCTTGTCTTTAATGAACGTGGGACTTTTTCCCAACTTTTATAATGAAAAACTTCGATAATCAAAATTTAGTTGTGCACGTATTTATATCCAGTTGCTGGCGCTGATAGCATGAAACAAATATTTCGAGCAAGTGAAAAGCTGCCTTTAGACTTATGCTTCCGAGATATTATATTCACGAAAACCATAACGCCTGTTTCGATGCATTAAGAATGAAAGCATTACTATCATATTTCACAATGTGTAAGAAAATTCGTGTTAGAATTCACGAAAAAATATTTTCCTTCTTAAAATTCCCCGAATGGGTCCTTAACATTTTAAAAATTATACTCTTTATACTTCGTTATATGCACACTCACCAATCTAATCATGTGCATAAATTTTAAATGAATTTTATATTATTTTTCAAACCAATTCATTTATCCATTATTAGCGTATTTGCTTGTTCTTGGAGTTTTCTATCACATATTACACATTTTAAAATTTTAAAGGATAAACTTATTATAATAAAAATAAATTTTGGCACGGCTGTATATATTTCCTGTTGTAAGAATTAGTATGGCATTAGAAGCAACAAATTACAGAAACGATGTTTTTTTAAATATTTATTAAACACCGAAGCAAATTTCTTTTCAAATTCTGCTTTTAATTGAAAAACTTTCTTTCACATATTACATTTTCCAAACAGAAACGATTGTGATTAAATTTTCAACTCAAGTATTAATTTAATATTTATTTTGAAATGAAATTATTTGTGCCCTTAACCACAAAGCTCGGATTTTTCTTCTGCTCAAATATTCGAAATTGTTTAGCATTATCCTTCATTTAACACATCTCGAATTTTCAAATATTAAGGAAAAGTTAAAAACATCTTCATTACTAATTTCCCACCCACATTGTTAGAGCACTCTCTATTCTAATTCTGGTTAAAATTTTTCGATCCTTTAGGGAATTCATTTAGTTTTATGTAAGAAGGGATTAATAATTATTCCATTAATGAAGCTTTTATCTGACAATGCTTTCATTAATTAAGTCTTTCGGTTCTCCTTATAAAAATGGAATAAAATAAAAACGTTTGATGGAAAGAGCTAAAAGGGTTTGATGCAAAAAGCTAAATGGAATGGTGATAAATTGGAAGTCTAAATTCGCACAGCTTCACTCTTTACTTTTTCTAATTTCCAGAGGCCTAAAGAATATTATTTGCGCAGACCTATGCAGGAGATAGAAATACGGAAAAAAGTACAAGAAATTGTTTTATTAAATTTAATTTTGACGTCAGGAATGTCTTTTCAAATTATTTGGAGTGTTAAATTATTTTACACCCTCATTATTCATCTTTCACCAGATTTATTTCCCATTGGATGAGGTATAAGGTATATAAATTAGCTTGTAGAGTCATTAGGTATATTTTGAAAGCAGGACAGATTAAAAAATGAGCAATGCCCTCGCCGAGTCTCGAACCAAGGACCTCGCGAATACGCGCCGAGTGTGCTGACCACTACACCACGAAGGCATGCTAAGAAGGCGGGAGACATACCTTATATACTTCCCCATTTAAAGGGCGACTGGGGATGAGGGACCGAACCACCAAATCCTGGTGATTGAGAATCATCATCCACCCCCTTTTACTTCGGACGCCACTGTAGAGTCATTAGGTATTTTTTTAAAGCAAGAGACATGAAAAATAAGCAATGCCCTCGCAGGGACTCGAACCACAGACCTCTCGAATACGCGCCGAGTGTTTTATCCACTACACCCCAAGGCGTGCTAAGAAGGCGAGAAAAATACCTTATAAGCTTTCAAATTATAATTGCAATACTTAACAAAGTCAGTAGCTTAAGAGCAATAAAAAACATTCTTAACAATTTAAATCTTAATGCACTTCAAGTTATGTGTTTTGATTTACGTCAATATGTAAAACAAATATGTGGTAGAATAAAGTCATGCCTGCGTAATTAATGGACGATAAGAAGGGAAAGAATCTACACAGTCCAGTCACATTAATGTGACCATCTGTCAAAAGCCAGAATAACCACCTTTCGCAGAGCGGACTGCTGCGAGACGTGCAGGAAGAGAGTCACATAGGTCCCTGAAGGTGTTCTCTGGGATGTTGAGCCATGCCGACTCTAATGCCGTGGCCAGCTGCGCTAGATTACGCGATTGAGGATCCATGGCGCGAACAACTCGATCGAGATGGTCCCACAGATGCTCGATTGGGTTTAAGTCAGGTGAGTTTGCTGGCCAGGGGAGGACGGTAAACTCATCCTGGTGCTCTTCGAACCACGCACGTACACTGGCAGCTGTATGGCACCTCGCATTGTCCTGCTGGAAGATGCCATCATCCTGAGGAAAAACAATGCGCATGTAGGGGTGAACATGGTCCGCAAGGACAGATGCGTACTTGTATTGATCCATTGTGCCTTCCACAATGATCAGTGAACCTAGAGAATGCCAGGAAAACATTCCCCAGACCATAATGCTCCCGCCTCCAGCTTGGACCGTTCCGGCAATGGTTGCAGGGTGGTTCCTTTCAGAGGTTTCACGCCTTATACGCCAACGTCCATCTGTCCGATGGAGCATAAAACGCGATTCATCCGAAAACGCAACCTGTCGCCACTCAGTGGACGTCCAGCTGCTGTACTGGCGTGCAAATTCTAGCCTTCGCCGTCGATGAACAGCAGTCAGCATAGGTGCACGAACCAGGCGTCTGCTTCGGAGGCCCAGACGCAGCAATGTTCGCTGAATAGTACTTTGGGAGACACTTTTGGTAGCCCCTTGGTTCATTTTGGTGGTCAGTTGCTCAACGGTAGCCCGTCTATCTGCCCGAACGCATCTCCGCAACCGTCGTTCGCCTCTGTCATCTATGGCCCGTGATGCACCACATTTGCCACGTCGCTGATTTTGGACAGTCCCATTTTGCCATGCACGGTACACTTTTACCACGGCGGCACGCGAACAGTTCACAAACTCAGCCGTTTCGGAAATGCTTCCACCCTTGGCCCGAAAGCCAATGATCATGCCCTTTTGAAAGTCGGATAAATCGCTTCGTTTCTGCATTACGCCAACGATTGAAATGTTTTCCGAAGCCCTCACACACCCTTTATATACGCTCAACTGCACTGTGCTGCCATCTGCCTTCTGTGATTGGTTATTTAACTCTGGCATGGAAAGTACGTGGTGGTCACATTAATGTGACTGGACTGTGTATAACCAGCTACTTACATATGCTCCCACGGCGCCAAATATGAAAACCTGCATTAATTTATCTTATAGTATATCTCTATGTATAAGGCGCGTCCCAAAGAAAGGGATTTGAAGTGCCGCATACGAAACGTTTGCACTGGAGTTTCGTAAACAAAACGCGATAGTGAAGCTGTATATAACACGCATGCGTGTGCGGAAGGAGATGTGTGCTAACTTCAGTCGTAAGGACGTGGCATTCATTCAAAAATGGCTGGATGTAATTAAGAACTGTAATCAAGTTTTTAACACTGGAAGGATGTAAGCCGTAGGACATTCATCGAAGAATATTGGCTGTGTACGGAGACATGTGTTTGTCGAAGGTGGGTGAGACTGTTTGGCGAAGGTCACCAGGAGACAACGGATTTGCCGCTGCCCGGTCAGGCGCACAAGGTTGGGACACATAAGCTGATTACGGACATTGACACGGCAACCAAGGCAAATCGACGTCGAAACATTCGTGATGTTGCAAATGAGTTGAACGTTCCCATCCGTACTGTTCACAATGTTATCAGCAACACTGTGAACAGCGAATGGGCCTCAGTTTACATCATTTGGTGCTTTATACGTCTGACTGTGACGACTTTCTGCGACACATAGTGGCAGGGAATGAAACCTGGTGTCCCCACTTCCAACCCGAAGAGAAATCCGTCAGCATGGAATGGAAACAACCCGACTGGCCTAGGTCCAAAAAATTCCAAACTCAGCACTCAGCCGGAAAGGTTATGTTCACGATATTTTTCGACTTTCAGGGTCCCCTATTACTGGAGTTTAAGGAGCAGCACGTTTCCATCAATGCCCAACGGTACACCGAAAAACTTGGTGAGCTGCATAAGGCTATCAAAAACAAACGTCCAGGTATGCTGCCGTCAGGTGTCATCCTTCTGCACGACAATGCAAGCCCGCATGTCCCCCGCGTGTGTTTCGAGGCATTCACTAGTAAAAAGTGGGAAGTCTTGGAACATCCAGCTTATAGTCCAGATCTGTCGCCTTGCGACTATCACATCTTCCGCTGAAGAAAAGCCTTAAACAGAAAGAAAGAAAGAAGAAAAGCATTCAGAAAAGGGTTAACGCTTTCAGTCTGTCGAGGAAGTAAAGGCTGCATTTATGAACTGGTTCCATGATCAACCGACATCGTTCTTGGCGAACGTAATTTATAACCTTCCCAAGCAGTGGGACGCCTGCGTTAACGCAATGGAGGATTTTTTAACAAACATTGTGTGCATTTCAGTTATTAAATATTGCTGTTCCTATGTATGTATCTGTCTCTTTTATGTCGCTACACATCTCATTAATACACACCTCGAATCACTTTCATTTGAACGCCCCTCATATATACCTCTCTATATATCCATATATTATCTATATCTGAACAAAATCTTCTCACTCTTTCACGAAAAACAACTTCATCGCGGGTTATTAGAAAAGTAAGTGATCCGAAACTTTTCTCCTCCATTATGAACATTTTCAGCACCACTACAGAATGTTTCTAATGGCATATGTTGCGTAAGTCTGTAACGAAGCTCCACTTTTTACTGAAAACCAACCTTAGCATTAGGTTAACCAAAAGTATTTTCCGGAACGTTTCCTTCTTCATAATGAATATTTGCAAAATTATTATAATTAGAGATATTTTTAATACCGTTGTAGAGACATTAGGATTTTTTGGAAGCAGGAACCATGAAAAATATGCATCGCCTTCGCCGGGAATCGAACCACGGATCTCTGAAATACCGGCTCAGTGTGCTGACCATTACACCACGAAGGCACGCTAAGAATGTGGGAGATATACCTTATACCGTATATTATATATTTTTATACAAATGCTTTCTCTTTTTCATAGATAATATCCTTAACACAGATTATCGGAAAAAATATCCGGAATTTCTTTCCAGATCATTAGGAACATTATCAGCATCATTATAATTAACAAGAGAATTTTCCACCATCATATATTATGTGCGTCTATACAAATTCTTTTTCAGTTTTCGTGGAAAGGAACCTCACCAGAGATTTTGAACATTTTCATCTTATAGTGTGTAATTAATTAGCGCCTATATTGGGTTAATTAGTTAATACCACATATTGCGTAAATTGAATAGAGTTAACTGAGAACAGTTAATTAACCGCTATATATAGCGTTAACTAATTAGCACCATATATTAATCAATATAATAGCGTTAATTTATCGTCATTAATTAACACCATATTTTGCATACTAATGCTCAGTCTTCTTCTTCCATAAAACCAACCTTTTTGTAAATTATCCAAAATCTGTTATCTGAAATCCCCCCTTCCATTATAAACATCTGCACAATAGCTTAAAGAGTTTGACTCGCTTTGATAGCATAAACCATCATCAACCTCCAAATAGACTTGGAACGAATTATCTTTCGGTCTGAAGTAACAATAGTCTTAATGTTTAAAGCAACCTTTTTATTAAATTAAAACTCGAACATAAAACTAACGTTTCGTGCTTACAAATCAACCATCACTTGTGGCGAGATAAATAAATAACAGCCAATTTCAAATTTATAACCAAGTCTAGTAGCTAAAGGCTACGCAAGTGATTCAAATCAACTTGACTCAAAACTTCTCACCGGCGTAACAGTCTAAATGTAGACAGCAATAACGCAAGCCGAAGAATGACAATCTTGTGTAACTAACGAAACCTAGTAACTTAGCCTCGAGAGGCAGAAACACGCTCTGTCTTACAAACACAAAACCCTCGACTTAAATGATCTCAAACTGATTTGCATTCCGGTGAGAAATCGGAAAATAGAAGTGATAGTAAAGCGGAAATTATAAATAACTGGTTCTTAAAATAATAATACCCTTATAAACTATAAGTACAAAAGAATGTTCCTAACGTCATATATTGTATATTTCTGTACAAAATCATTTTGGTTTTCAAATAAAGCTCACCACAGATTGCTCAAAAAATGTGTTATCCGAAATGCCTCTTTCCTCCATTATGAACATTTACGAATTACTGTAAGTACTTCAGGCTGCTCCTAAGGTCTTATACTGCCGGCATTCATACAAAACCATTTTTCTTTTTCAAATAAATTTCACTAGTAAAGTATTTACTCCCTTATTCCAGTATGCCTTCGTGATGTAACAGTAGTATACTCAGGGCGTATTTTAGAGGTCTAGCTTCGAGTCCCGGCTACGACATCATTTTTCATGTCTTATGCTACAAAATAACCTGATGAGTCTACAGTGGAGCCCGAACTAAAAGGCATCCTTTTAGTCCGCCAAATCATGGTGAACAATAATTCGTCACCATCAGGATTTGGCAATTGGGTCCCCTAATTCCCAGTCGTCCTTTTAAAGGGGGGAGTATATAAGATCTCTCGCCTTCCAACATGAATATATAATTTCTCCCTCCTTCAACCATGACTTCGTGGCGTAACGGTAGCACACTCGGCGCGTACTCAAGAGGTCCAAGTTCGATTCTCGGCGAGGGCATTGCTCATTTTTCCTATCTCCTGCTTCAAAAATAACTTAATGACTGTACAAGTTAATCCGAAAAAAGGTGTTAACACATATTCCCCCCTCCCGCATTATGAGCGTTTCCAGCATCACTGTATGATTAATAAATGAAATTTTTAATGCTGTGTATTCCAGAAATCTTTGAAAAACCCTTTTTCTCTTTCATGAAATCAAGCCTTTCCTCAGCTTATTCGAAATTTCTCTCAATCCGTAAAGAACATCTGCTGCGTTATTGTAAAATGATGTTTCAAGTATCATAAATTAAGCATACCTATATAAAACTCGTTCTCCTTTTCATGAAAACAAATCTCATTTTAAGTTATCCAAAATACGTGTTGTCTAAAACATCTCTTCCCGTATGAATTCATATAAATGTGTATATCATTCATATACCATTTCCGTATAAATTTTATCTTATTATATACCTTATCCCAGAAAAGAGACAAGGATCAGACTTCTGGTTGACGATCAGACTTGCATTGCGCAGGACGTGGGATTAATCCCTCTTATCGAGCTCTTGATTAATAGTCTCACATCCGTTACTCATTAAACAACGGATGACAGACTGCGCATCATTCCCCGTCAAGTCCGCAGATGTCGCCGCTTGTTTCCCCAATACGGTGTCCCAGTGGTCAGTTATGAAACTGTAGATTGTTGGCGTTGTCCAATAATGCGTTTCCAATTCAGCTACTTCCAAGCTATATGTATAAAGCATGATCAGAGTTTTGAAGCCATTGGTTGAGGAAAGTGAAATTCTGTTCAGGAATTGCATTGGTGCGATAGGTTTATTGTGGTCCATCCTTAGGTGATCGGTATTGACTTCCAGATGTAAATGAAATATGTCTAGTATTCTGAAATGCCTTAAATATTGATTAGAAAACGTATAAACCTTCATCAAATCCTCTCTCATGGTTTACGTGTAATATCATTAAATGTTTCTATGGAAGAATATAGCATGATATGGTCAGGAACCGGACAGAAGACTTTTAAGTTTTACTATATGCACTTACCAGTACACCACTAATTAATACGAAAAAAAATATCATTATTATACTAGCAGTGCAATCTTAGATTAATGTTAGTTTTGAATAAAACTTTATCAATTTCAGACATTAGTCCCTCGTCTTCAGGAATAATAAATTTTATAAGAATAACAATTGACTCTTTTATTAAGGAAAAGAAAAGATTAAAAAATGTTTTGCGTCTGAAGAATAAGGACTTATATTTAATTACTGTTATACTTATTAGTTTTAATTGTCAATAAATTACGTTAAAAACATTTGACATCTCCAATTAGAAATCAATCTGCCAAGTTAGAAATCCGATATCAAAGAGAAAAATAAATTGTTTTTTAAATGAATTGAAGAACGTTTTGCATTCCTACTGCTATGATTAAAGGAACTGCTATGGAACTTGTCATCCATTAGATCTCAAGTCTTTTGTCAGTAACACCGACTACATCAAACATCGTTTCTGGCGAAATCGACCACTTTTTCACATTTATGTTGTTGTTGTCGTAGTATCACCAATTTTTGAAAAGCTAAATTAAAGATTATGTTCTTATTTAGACACTTAAATGAAAAAAGCATCTAAACAAATACATGACCTTCGAATTTTTTTTCTAGCGTTTACGCTGCTAGCAATTTCTATATTTTCCATAACGGTGAAAATGTTGCGTTTACTTTGCACTAGTTTCTTTTTATTAGCAATTCCTGTATTTTCCATAACGCTGGAAATGTTGACATTTACATTGCGTTGGTTTCTTTTTATTAGCACTTTCTGAATTCTTAGATTGTCGACATTCCCCATGAGTATTATTTTGTATAACTTCGATAATAATGTAGTTTTTTGAACTTTTAGATTTTTAAACGGACATAAAATTGTAAACAATAAGTTCCAACATCTACTTTTATTATTAAACAATATAAATGTTCAAATCTTATTTCAACGCATAACTTCACGTTTCTTTTTTTTTTATTTTCTATTGTTATATTTGCATCTGGCATCCGTTTCATTACTTAAATTTGAGTTACTGAACGGCAACGCTTTTGTCGTTTTAAAGCTGTTTACATTATTTTCGTGATATTGCTGTATTAGTTTATAGCAGTAGTTAGGCCCGAACCCACTACCAAGATGAAAAAGAGCCGTTCCTACACTCTACCTCTGCTCTATCATTCCATCTGTGAAAAAGAGGTTTTCATTCTTCACTTTACGCAGAGTTGATTAGCATCTGAGTGGCCCGGAAACCGGTGATCCGAGCAACGCCATCTATTGGTGGCTTAGTCAGATTCTCCTTATGAGTCTTATTTGGCTTCATATCGATAATAATGTAGTTTTTTTAATTTGGTTTCATATCGATAATAATGTAGTTTTTTGAAGTTTTAGATTTTTTCCTTTGTATATGCCCAATGATCTACCTTGATGCCGAATTTCAAGCATTTAAGTTATTTAGAAGTGGTCTAGGTTTTGGATGAGTGAGCCAGTCAGTGAGTGATAAAAATGGCACTTTTCAGACCTTAATAATTCCATAACTATAAGAGATAGGTTAATAAAATTTGGGATTCTAAGTGTTCAAGGGAGTTCTATTAGATGTAAAAAATTTCAAGTTTGTAGGTCTAGTAGTTTTTGAGCAATGGGTTTCGAATATAGCTAGAAATGATTCGAGTAAGATACACATGGACGGTGTCTCGCTGTTTTCTTTTCCATCTGTTCAGAACTTGGCTGACACACTGTCGTGTGTCTACTACGCACAGAACATCCACATACACAGAACACCATACACAGAACATCTTTCACGTGTAAGTTTTCAACAGTTAGGTAGACATGTTCTTTGAATAGTCCTTGATAACGAAGTGATCGTGAAGAAAAGCCGTTGTCTCGAAAGACAGCCTGATATTACAATTTACACCTTCATCAGTCCCTCTCCCTGCTTTGAACTGTGCACGAGGCGATGCAGATTATATGCCTTTGAATTAGATTTTCACTCGTAAATTCTCTTCGAATTGAGGAAAACGGTCAATGTGGATACCTTATTGAACAAAACACGTATTTCTTTCTTTTATTGTCTGCTCCTACCACTACGCACCTTGTAAGGTTTTAGTTAAACTAACAAAGTTTTATTTTAATTTGACTCTTTCTATCTGTTCTCATTTCAACTTCCCGTTAGAATAAGCGCGTTTCAGCTTTATGCTAATTTGAAGTGGAGCCAAATAGTATTTAAACGAAAGGTAGAAACCTTTCAGTGTGAGAGAGCTTTTAGTCTCAGACCACTGTTACTCTATTCAACGTTCGCCTGACTAGCTAGTATTTAAATTCTAAGCCTTAACGCTGTTCGGTGATTACTTATTGAAGTAAATCTTAGTGCGTCAGTATTTGTTAAACCTTGCTACGCACCATTTAGTTTAGAGGCCAACCTCGCGTTATAGCTCTGTGAGCAATAACTACTTAATTTCTATTTAGCTTTAGTTTAAATTAATTTGATTGTTCAGTTTAGACCCAAGTGGCGGTCGTTATTTTCTGTATCCCTCCCGAGTTGGGAAGTGGGTGTAAATAATTGCGGTTTAATAAAAGAGGATTTTAAATCCTTTTAAAGTGCAGTTCTTCTACCACTTAATCACAATATTCTACCACAGAACATAGCTGCATTCAGCTCCCTGTTCAAGATCAGGACTCAAGTGCTTTCACGAAGATGCTTGCCAAGATTATGCACCGAACACTCAATCCTGACAACCTGACATCTCCATAACCAGTGCTCCTAGCACCACTGCAACTTCTGTGCTCCGAAACCTGCTCTGGATACCATTTGCGCTCTTAACACCACTGCAACCAGCGTTTATCATGGGAAGGTGTTGTCAGAAGTTTTACTAGAGATGTCAGACAGTAAATAATAACTATGAGATCAATAATAACTATGAGATCAATAATAACTATGACAGTAAATAATAACTTTATGAAGCTTTCGTTGGGTAGTTTTGTAGAAATGGATGTGTTTAGAAAAAGAATAGTTTATGTCAGAATTTGAGGAGGTATTGCGTTATATCTTTTGGTTACAATGATTTTAACATTTCTTTTCAAAAAATGCTCCCTTACTTCGAAATTAATTCATGTTAGTCACGTTTTCCTTAGTACACAGATGTCATCCCGTGGCTTCGATGCATAAAAAATATCTGTTACCTCCAAAACAATTACAACAATCAGATGCGCACCAAAAATTTGCTTTCGCATGAAGTCTGGAATGTTTGACATTTGTGTCGTATAAGTCTCAATTATAGAAATCACTATCACAAACACCGCTGAAATTTCAAATTTTGCTCTCTAGTGCTGTTGATAAAATAATAGATTGCACATAGCTACCAACGGGAACTGCTATGTTGGCTTGTAATAGGTTAAGTGTTTCAGTTTCATTTTTACAATCCCTGTGTACAGTCAATAATATTTTGAAATATTCATTACGATTCTGAAAATGCATGAAATTTTGTAATATTATTTTGATAAAAACGCAAATTTGTGCCGAGAGAAGTAGTGTACGGCGTTAATAATATGTTTATTAAACGCTATAATATTGAAAGTGCTAAGAAAAGGTATCATTTGGATGTATCATGACATCTTTGGGTAAATTACCTTGCTTGTCTTCGTACCTTATGAGTGTTCGTAAGAAGTTTTGTCCAAGGATTGGCGATTTATTGATTTTATTACTGCCTAATTATTACAAACCTCAAAAGTAAAACATCTGTAAGTTCTATTAACCCTGATTGCTGGATAATACAGCTAAAACTGCAAAATCAATTAAATTATAAGACTTCTTCTCAGATGACAACAATAATTGCTAGCTGGTATGATAAAAGTAAGACGTGATAACAGCAAAACTAGTTGAATCGGAACTAACGCAACCTACTTTAACCCCTTTACCTTTTGGGTCTAGACGGAAACAAGCTAACTTCCTAATACTTACCGACCTACGCCAAACAATTGTAAGCTCTAAGCAAGGTTACTATAGTACAAGGTATAACGTCAGTGACTTCTAGTTTGCTGAAAGGCAATATTTTCCCTGTTCCATTGTATCTCTACTTCTCCCGAATCTCTAAGTGACGTCAGTATCGAGAAGATCCTAATCTTGTTTGTTTATAAATCCTGAATCTAAATGCTTCTGCGTCTTTCACAGCACGACAGTGATATTCTGGAACAAATTCCAATCATCTCAAAGTAGGATCACATTCCAAATTTAAATTAAGCTACGTTCCTTAAGATTTCTATAAACCTTTAGTCACTGTTTTAGGTACACAGGTGTAATGCTGCATACTGTAGCTTCTCTACATTAAGAATACCCATGATCTTTGTAACAGATGCACCAACTAGATGAGTACCAATATTTTTCATTAATTTTGAATGATGTGAGGAGACAAAGATATGGCAACCAGATGAATACTATACATTTGCTATTTTTTGCCTATTCTGACGAGAGAAAGAAGATAGGAAACAAAATTAACGAAACTCTATTAGTAAAATTTAGATCATAGATATTACAGCTTTGTAAATTAAATATATCATGAATGATATTAATTCCACTTGATAACAAAAAATAAAGTAATCATAAAAATTATTAAGAAATACATTTTTTTTCTTCCTCTGCTTCAGTTTCACTACAACCTGTAACAGGCTAAGGCCTTCTGAATAGGCTTTTTCTAACGAATCCGATTAGTTGCTTCGGTCCTCCAACGATTGATTTTTAAAGTCTTAAGATCTAATTCCACACAATCTATCTGTCTTGAGAGAGGTTATTGTCTATTCCTGGTAACCTCTACAGTTGCAAAGCTCATCTTTTTAGCAATGTTCGAGTTGTTCCATCTAAAAATATATCCAAGTTACCTGATACGATAAGATTTGATGATTCGGACAATATAAGGCTGTTTGTATCTTCTATAGGTTTCATGGTTAAGCAAAATTCTCCATCTAACTTTTTTTCTAACTGGGCCATCTTTCATCATATGTTTTTATTAATGGCCAGCATTCACTGCTATACAATATGGCGTGTTTAATAAGAGTTGCATAAAAATTCATTTTTGTCGTGAAGATTAATAATTTAGGCACTAACAAATTCTTTAAACTATGATAACATGTATTAGCTCTAAATAATCTATTGTCAATTTCAAAATTAATATTGTTATCAATAAAGATGATAGTACTGAGATACATAAACTGAGAAACGCCCTTGAAAGTATAAGAATTTATTTAAAGTGAGAGGAAATTATATACTCTACTAGTTACTGCCATAAATTTTATTTCACACTCATTAATGTTTAGTCCAATGTCGCTGACTTCAGACTCTACAGAAATAAAAGCCTCCACAACTACCTGTTTACGTCTGAAAATAATATCGATGTCATCAGCGCACGCTAGTAACTGTGTAGATCTCTAAAATATGATGTCTTTAATTTTTAACTCTGCAGTTTACTGTCTTCAAAGTCCTACAGAGATCAATCAATTTTCTAGGAAATCCAAATTTCAATACATCTTCAAATGCAGTTTCACGGTATATGCTATCACAAGCAGCTTTAAAATCTATAAAAAGATGAGAAATATCAATGTTATGTTCCATTACTTTGCCAAAATTTGTCTAACAGAATGAATTTGATGAATAGTAGCTTGAAATTAACATTGGTATCTACCCCAGTAACTGCAGATGCATATGGTAATAACATATTATATAAAATATGGGAGAAATTTTAAATGCCACATTTAAGTTGGTGATTCCTCTATAGTTGTTACAGCCCAGTCTGTTTCCTTTTTTAAAAATAGAGCATAAGGAGTCCTCTTCCCATTCAATGGCATCTGCTCCATAGTCCAAACTTTAAGTGTAACCTTATGAATAGCATCACTCAGTTCGGTAGGTCAATATTAACACGTTCTTCCTTAATACTGTCTGGTTCTTCAGCCCTGTTGTTAATTAGATTCTCAATAGCCTTCCTCACTTCACTTAAGAATCGTGCATCAGGTTCCAGAGTTCAATCATTTCCAGTAACATTCAGGTCTGTATTTAGATCAACCTCTTCCCTTGGAGATCACTTCCATAGAGAAAATCACTAAAGAATTCTCTTCATCTTTTCAGCACTTAAACTCGATCACTTGCGTTCTCGCCATCACCTTTTTAATAAGTAATAATCCCAGAATACGCAAACCGAGACAAAGCACTGATTTTCTAATAAAATTTTCTCGACTCTTTTTGTGTTTTTAAATTTTCTATCTCATTGAAATACAAATATATTTTCTTTTCCATACGAAACAGTCATTTTTCTTGTCTTCTCAACTATTTATAATAATTTTCCTCTACTCTTCTAGTGTAGTGTTTTTGAATCATAGAATTATAAGCTTTGTTTTTCTCCTCAGTAATTTTTTCATAATTTCAATCATATCATCCACATCGTTTATTTGCTTTCAATTCTGATAAAACTTCCTTTGCAGTACCCTTAATTGTTTTTTGAATCTGTTTAAAGGCGAAGTCACCATTCTGTTAATCATCATATTTCAGTAGCCTTTCTTTTAATTTATTTCTATAATCTTTCATCATCACAGGTTTCCAAATGAGTCGACATCCAAGATTCCATCGCTTTGTTGCCTGTTCCAAGAGGTCTTACTTATCCTTCCTCTTACCACAAAAATGGAAATACATTTACTGATTTTAAATCATTTTGTGCACTGAAAACTAACAGTGATAAATTTAAAGTAACCCAAAAGAATTTATAGAACGCTGGAAAGTAACACCGTGGAAATACCTAGTTGTTTCGTTAAACCTCGTTTAAGTTAGAAAAATTACATCTCTATAATTGGAAATATTTTCTAGATCAATAGCTTAAAAAGTTGATTATCGTTACGTAACAGGGCAACAAAAGAAGGAGATTCCACATAGCTACTTTTAACTTCAAATTGCTTTAGGTCTTTAAAAATCCACTTTCATAATTTAATAAAATATTATGAAATCGAGGACTTCGAAAAAAAATACTTTGTCGAAAAATAAGTAAAATAAAATAAGTTAACGAGGCATCCCTCGCTGTTTTCTCCTTAATTCAATTTTAAAATTTCAAGAACGTTTTAATTAATTATGCTTATAATTAAAAAAATACGTAATATATTCCAAGATCTTATCTGTTGCCGTAAATGTTTTCTAATAACATCCCTTTCAAAATATCTTAATTCTATTTTAACGTATCGCTTTTAATTAGCAATTAGTTATTCCAGCAAATAATACAAAACGCGCGATCAGCCAGGAATTCATAGATTACAACGACAAACCATTACGCAAAACATAAATATATGTACAGTTCCTTATTTGAGATAATCATAAAACTTATTTTGAGCCTTAATTTTCATTTCTTACAGATTCGGAAAGCGGATCTTGTTCTTTAGCGCCCTTGCAGTGCAGTGCGCCGCTGGAGTTGCTACAGCCTTCTCTCCCAATTTCGTCTGCTTCGCTGCCTTCAGGTGTCTCTTGGGCATTACCATTCCTGGCATTCTAATCGCCCCATCCTCTCTCGGTAAGTTACTTCTTCTCTTCTCTCACACTCAGTCAGGCATTCGTCTTAATGCGTTTGGCAATAGTTCTACATTGTTAAAAACACGTCCAGCCTTGAGTAAATCCACGCTGAATTTCAAACTTAAGATTTAAATAGAATTTTTATCTTTTTTATCTTTAAATTTACCCTCAGATCAGCAACATGTTTCCTTGCAAACGAAATATTCTTAAAATTTTTCTATCGAAGTATATTTATGTATTCGAAATAATTTTTATTCATCATATATATGTATGTAATGAAAACAAGAAAAGGCGGAGCAGTGTTGATGAGTAATATCTAGATAGGATAGATCGTAGATCCATACTGAAGAGGAGGAATTCTGATTGCTTAGTATGTTAACATGATGACTTTGTAATATCTAAGAAACTTGGCAGTAGAGGTTGTTTTAATTCCATTTTTATTTGAATTCACATTTGTGACCACAACTTACTTGGCACTCTAATCGTGCCTTTCCAGAACATTTACATTTTTGAATACTGCTACAATAGGAAGACAGAGAGGGATATATCATCGAAATAGCGCAGAAGTTAGCACTAAAAGTGGCGCATTTATCCAATATGAAAGCTCTCCAAGAGGAAGCTTTTGGTTTTACGTAGAAAAATTTCAGTTCTCAAAATTGTGAGTTTAGGTTTCGAATTAGTTACGTCATAGTGTTACGCAAGCCATGCTAGATGGATTGATCTAGGAATTACACAATCCAGACAAGTTATTACCATTTTAAAAATAGAGAGGGAGAATTAAAGGGAATTAAGAGATTAGCTTAAATTATAATTTTGATTTACATATTTTTTATCTTACATATATACTAAAGATTATTTTTTTAATTAAAATGATTATACTGTCCTGGAAATTTTTTAAGAAGTATTTAATTTTAAAATTAAGATAAAGGGAACACAGTGATACTATTAAATGTTTGAATTAAGTATTAAGCAAATTAAATTGGTTAAATTTTGCTTGCATACTAAATATTTATGTGTACTTGCATATTAAATATTTATAAATATATATAGATTTTTAGAAACATATAAGTTGTAATAAATACTATAAGTTTAAATTTATATAAATTTTTAAAAATATTTATTTATGAATCTTTTGAAAAAAAAAGATAATGTTTACATAATAAATAAATATTGCTTTTTATTAATAATTTTATTCATTAAGTTTCACTTGTTCAAACACAATTACATGTATTTCAAAATTCATTAATTAGATAACTTTAATAGAAAATAAAACACAGATTTCAGTTACTAAGAAATGCATTTATTGCCTTTAAAACGCTTAGTGTGTTAAGCGGTACACCTGCTATTTCAAAACATATAGCGATTCAATAGTAGACACGTCAAGTTCTGAACTCCTTTAACTCGTAAGCAGGGTAATACTACAAACGTTCATAAAAATTGTGAGCTTAATGTACTGTAATTACCTGTACTGTACTATAATTATTAAGTAAATACTTTTCGGAATTTAAAACATGAATTTAAATCATC
>KK117818.1:322892-354939 GCA_000611955.2 Stegodyphus mimosarum
GCTTTATTACCTTTAAATTACTGTATTGGTAAAACAATTATAGGTTCCTTTCATATTATGAGGAATAGCAAAACTCTGATAAATGGTGAGGCACGAAGTCAAATAAGGAGATAAATTGCAGAACTTAATGTTTTGTGCAGTTAATTTCAAACTAAATTAAAGCTGTTATATCAAACCGAATGGCAACACTATGACAGAACTACCTTTTTATGAAGCCGTGCATAAGGAAATTAATGGTCTTATGCTTGACTCAAAAACAGTACTTTTTGCGCCATAACGGTCACATGAATCATTTATTTATTTTACAAATGCGAAACATTAACGCTTAAGCCATTAGATCACAGGCCGCCAAGTACTTTTCAACAACGTCCGCGTACCGAGAAAGTACAATACCATTATTTAAAACATGGATCATAAACACATGGTAATATAACAAAGTAACGGTCCGAAACTTTCGAAAAGATTTCCACGAAGACGTCTAACGTTAATACTCGTGCTGTTGTTGAATCTTGATCGAGGAGTATATTATTGAATATTTGCTCCTCAGCTGTTATTGACAATCACTATGAAATATCATATAAAGTAACTGGACTTAAATAAGTTTTTAAAATTCAAGTTGTCTGTTTATGTCGATTATCCACTTCTTTCTGTGGAGTGTGAAAAAAATAGTTTCTTGGAACGGATTTGTTTCTGTGATTGGAGACGTTTTATATATTATCTGTGGGTCAAACATAAGTTGTGGTATTTATATTTCCAGCTATTTGACAATTAATTTTCTGGAAAATTAATATTAATTTTTCGCAGTACAGCCTAGGTTGCCTAGTTTGAACATATTGCTACTAATGAGATATCTCGTACATTTGGCTGAAAAATAAATCATAATCTCTTGGTCTGTTATAATGTTAGCTATCTGGTACTTAGATGTTTTCAAAATCACCTCTTTCTTTCGCACACAATTATTTTCTCTGACACTTTACGTAAACCATTGTAATATTAGATCCAGTTAAAAGGACTAGAGAACTGAAATAATTTAATTAAGTGGGTTATGAAGTTTAGAGAACTGAAAGGCTACTACATTTATGCTACTGTTGATTACTCTTTTCTAAGGAATTTCTACGCTTGCTCCTGACTTCATGGAAACTATATAATTGGAAACATGCTGTCGAAACATTTAATCTCTATTTCATATATACTTAACTAAGTGTAAATTCTAGATAAGTTATGAAAACCTCCAAGCAATTAGTGGTGCTTCAGCCTTTCTGTATGGATCGTTCCATTCGGGAAACATCAAGTTCCCTTGATGTGTCTACAGAGGATTGTAATCTATGAAATTTTCTTGACAGGTTATCTGAATCCCTTCATTGTCCCGACGCGTATTTTTGATATGTTTCAGAGGGATGGCGAAAATCTTTAATTTTTTTCAAAAAGATTCATCTGAAATCCAGACGTCGTACTGTCCATTAGAATCTTCAGAACTTAAATACAGTAGTTTCTAGCTGCAATACCGTAGAATATAATGTTATGTCCATGTTTCGGTGATCCAGGTGTCGAAATGGAATTTTCAAAATTGCAACAAGTATACACTGGTGTCCAAATGTTAAGCATAAATTGTAAAATGCGAAAAACATGGAGTAAATATTCGTAAAATGATTCCAAATTTCTTGTGGATATTAATTGGGTGAAGAAGAAACATTGGGTTTATGCAAAACTTTTCAGTTGACTACATCCTGCGCGAAAACCTGCGCATGTCAGAACGCAGAGAAACGGTTCACGCAGCATAGGCAGTTCAGACAAGTTTCGGGCAACTGCTGTGCGGAAGAACGCTGTTAACCATCAAACAAGATGATGGCACAAAGACGCCAATTGGAGATGTTTGCGAAAGGAAGAATTGTTGGAATGCTGGAATCCGGACGATCACAAACCGAAGTGTCTCGAATTCTGAATGTGAACCACTATGTGATCTCAAGACTGTGGCAGAGGTTTCAAAGAACGGGAGATGTTACCCGACGACCAGTATCAGGTCGACCAAGAGTTACAACCCCTCGCCAAGACCTATATCTGGTAACAAGTGCGCGACGTCAGAGGGGCAGTACTGCGAGAGCACTGGGTTCGGCGCTCACAGTCGCCACAGGAATACGAATTTCGAGACAAACTGTTTACAGGAGACTCAATCATGCTGTATGCCAGAAGACCAGCAGTTTGCATTCCCCTCACGTCTGCGCAGAAACGCGCTCATTTGAACTGGAGTTTCAAAAATCAACATTGGAGTGTGGGAGAGTGGGCCAATGTGATGTTCAGTTACGAGTCCCGGTTTAGTCTGGGTACTGATTCTCGTCGGCTAACGATATGGAGAGAACGTGGAACACGTTTTGAACCAAGAAACATATCGGAAAGCCATCATTTTCCATCAAGAGGAGTAATGGTATGGGCAGGCATCATGATGCACGGCCGTACAGACCTCCATTTCTTTGACACGGGGTCTGTGAGTGGTCAAAGATACAGAGACGAAGTTCTTGAGCCTTATGTTCGCTTATTTCGAGGTGCTGTCGGTCGTGACTTCATATTCATGGATGATAATGCGCCATGTCACCGAGCGATGCTGGTTGATGACTTCTTTGAAACGGAAAACATCCAGCGCATGTCGTGGCCTGCGAACTGCCCTGATTTAAATCCTATCGAGCATGTATAGGATATGCTCGGGAGAGAAATTGCAGCCCTTTCGCACCCACCAAGCTCCGTTACAAAAGAGAAGAGAACTCTCCAAGAAGCTTGGAACCGTTTAAGCCCACAACTCATTCATCATCTCATAGCAAGTATGGTAAATCGCTGTGCAGCGTGCCTGGCTGTCAGAGGTGACCACACGCCTTATTAAACTGCAGCATCAGTAATTTATTTAATGTTTTCTTTCATTTTTCTTTAAAGTGTGAACCCTTGCTAAACTCAGTTTTCTTTCAAACTGCTACTTTGGATAATAAAATTAATTATTATCATTCTTTTGATTTGCTTCCTTGTTTTAGAACCATTTTACACTCGCATATCAAGTTTCCCGCCATTCTGATTTACAATTCCTTCTTTATTGACATAATTATCAATTATGCTTAACTTTTGGACACCAGTGTAATTCTCAGCACCTCCATAAACCTTTTGTAACTCACAGCAGTGCAAGGGATAGCTTTGTAACTATACTCCGTGGTAAAGTTACAAACGCTTTTGTGAAAGTTCTACCGCTGTTCTAAAAGTCAGAAACCTTCACAAATGTTTTCTGCAAAATGATTTAGACATCTCTCTGAAAGTCATTTTCTAGCTTTTAAAAGCAGCCTCCATAACGTTGGGCACTATGCAAGCACAAATGTTATTCAGGCGAAATTTTCATTCACTTTCCTCATCAGAATAGTAAACTAAACCTTACCCTTACTTGCATACCGCGGTATCCCAGTATAAATATGTGCATGCGATTACTAAAGTTGCTTTATTAAAGTTAGAAAAGAGTGACATGTATATGCTGGAAACTCTTGTGAAGAATGGCTCTCTTTTATAAAAGCAGCCGACTTGCGTAATGGTACCTAAACCATTATGAAAGTGTACTCTATGCAGGAGCTTAAAGCGCAGAAGCTTGTTACTTATTTTCTTCGAATAGATACAAACGTATTCCAGATGAACATATTCCTATTCCTAAACATTATGAATAAATCTGTCTAATATTTTGTCTACTGTTCATTTAAGAAGAAAAACTTCATAACTACTAATTGCTACCAACTTTTTGTGAATCAAAATAGTTAAAAGGATTTATTATATACTAGAGACACTTAGTTTTACTATAAAAACTTTGCTTATGGAAAGAATAGTTAGAAACTAATAACATGCTTTTAAATTACTCTTTGCATGCCATAAATTATGTCTATTCTAATCTTCTCCTTTTAGCCCAAGAACTGAATGGCACAAAGATGCATGGGAGGATCAGTTTGTTATCTTCTGCAGCTCGAAGCATCGGTGTGGCTCTTCTGTCAGGAATCGTTCTTTTCGTAGGTGATTGGTCAAATTTAGCACTCGCAACTTCAGTGCCTTTCACAGCTTTCTTCCTATACTATTGGTAAGAATGATTAAAAGTTTATTTGGTCTTCTTTTTTTCATTTAAAGTTTTGCTTACTTGCAGAACAGGAGCTATCTAGAATGTACTTCAAATCAGATATGATTTTTATAGTTGTAGCCCCCGAATCCGTTGATTCAATATCCGTGAAATGAGTTAACGTTATTTTTTTGTACGTTTTGTACCACTTGGAATGTTAATTAAATACACTGAAGTGCCACTGAATTAGGAATAGCAAGGGCTATGCAAATTGTGTAGCGCTGCGCATCATTTATGCGCAAGTGAGGGCGTTGTGGTAACTGCGTATATAGCGCATACTGTGGTTGTTCTGAATGAGTTGTTGGAAATGTCAGTATAGGTAAACTGCCTGATTTAGACGCCTTCGATCGCGGACAAATCGTAGGTGTGCGACGCATGGGCCTTTCAATTTGCGAAATCGTCAGACAGCTAGGGATTTCAAGGCCGACAGTGTCAAGAGTATACAAATAATACATGAATGGGGGACAAAAAACTAGCAATCGGACAAACTGCAAACGACAATTAGCCTTGACAGTGCGTGGTGAGAAATGGCTCAGGCGTATTGTACGTAGCCAGCGAAGCCAAACATTAGCTCAAATTCCCACCGAGTTGAAGGACGGTGCCAGTCGTATAGTCAGTAAACGGACTGTGCAACGCTCGCTTCACCGTATGGGTTTCGGGAGCAGTCGACCTACGAAAGCACCATTGCTCAATGCTCGCCATCAGGCTGCACGTTTTGCCTGGACAAGAGAGCACAGAGACTGGAGTGTAGAGGAGTGGAAACGAGTAGCATGGAGTGATGAGTCTCGATTCCGACTACTTAACCCTGACGGAAGACTGAGATATGGCGTCAGGCTTATGAAACCATGGATCTTGCATGCCAGGTTAGAACTGTACAAGGACATGGTGGCTCAATCGTGGTCTGAAACGTTTTTTCGTGGCACTGTTTGGCATCTTTGGTGCGTGTACCAACCTCCCTCAATGCAATTCGGTACGTTGCTGGGTGATCACCTCCATTTGTTTATGCTGTTCTGTTATCCGCATGGTAAGGGAGTTTTCCAACAAGACAACTGTACCTCTCACACGTTCTGGTTGGCTACTGGCTGGTTGGATGAGCATTCCTCTGACTTTTCTGTCATAAATTGGCCACCTAGAAGCCCAGATTTAAATCCTATTGAACATTTTGGGATGTTTTGGAACAAGGCGTGAAACACCATTACACAACACCAACGAATTATGGGCAGCTTTAGCCAATATTTGGCAAGCTATGCCTATGGAACGTTTCCAGAAACTTGTTGAATCTATGCCCCGTCGTGTGGCAGCCGGCCAGAGGAGGCCCAACTCGTAACCAGGTTCGTATCCCTAATTCAGTGGCACTTCAGTGTATATTAGAATAGTTTTTAGACGTGTTAGTCTGAATTTTTACTATTAACTGTCAATAAGCTTGAATTGCAAAGTGTAATGAACAGAAATCTCTAGCAGATCCCAGTCCTTAGACTTCAAGCAAAAAATAAGCATAAATTTGAATGTTCATTCTTTGCATTATTACTACTGATTATGTATGTTTTGTTAAATATTTAGTAAACAAGTTAAAAATAACTTTGAAGTTTCCATTTTCTTTGAAAACAATTTCCTTTTACCAAAAATATTTTCGGCCGTCAACTACTTTCAGAACACCCACTTGGCTCGCGTGCAGTGTGATTCCGAAACCACTCCATTAAAGTCTCGAACTCTCGAACTTGCCAAATGGCATCATTTGCATTCATGGATGTTAACTGGATAGAAGAATAACGGAACAGAACCTTACATAATTGTCAAATATTTTACTGTCCAAAGACTTCGCAAAAGATATTTCTAAATCTTTTGAGCTATGATGCGCCTTTATTTCAGCTTGCATGAGATAAAAAATATTCTTCACCAGAGATTAAATTGACCGTTGCCACAGAAAAAAAAGAAAAAACAATATTCTCCAAAAAAGTCCTCCGAAGGTATCAATTTAGAAGTCTCAAGAGAAAGAGAAGCCTTTTACGCTTAGTTAGCTATTAACAGAAAATTCAATTTCCATAGCGGGCACCTACCGCCAATTCGCTGAGACCGTCTAATGAACAGTTACAGTTAACTTCCTTGCTTACATTTGCTCATCATTTTCGTACATCTCGTATGAGAAAGATTGAAAAGAATGCTTTTTTCCGCAATATCCGGAGAGGAAGTTCTATCGAAACCCACGTGTACACACACACACACAGACAGGTGGGCGCGCACAAAAAGAAAAAAAAATTGAGAAAGAAAGAAAGAAAAAGAGGGGGGAAAACCTTTTTATTTAATTCAGGTGAATGGGAAGGGATACGAATTTTGCTGAATTCAGTTAACTAGTGAGTAATTTACTTTTTATTAGTAGTAAATGAATTAAACGGAAAAGACAAATGGATGCTTAATTCCTAAGAATACATGATCCCTCAACCAAATATATATGAAAAACAATTAGGTGAGTTTTGAAATCTGGTAGCACATTTAATGTTACATCGTTTCTAGAAAAAACTGCACGGCTATAATTATTTTCAGTCAAACTATTTTTGCATGGGAATTGATATATTAAATACGCTAAGGTCTTCAAGAACAGTTATGAGCTTTGTTTTTGTAGCTTACCTCACTTGTCTTGCCTAGGAAGAACACAAATGTACGAATATTATCATGACAAGTAACGCAAGATTGTGTCTGTTGTAGACATGGTCTTGAGTGTCATTTAGGTGACTAACGTAACCGGGCAAAGTCACCATTATTACATTTCTGAATTCTTTTCCCAATTTTGGTGAAGAATTCTTGGCGGGCGGAGCCGAGGATTTCCAGTCTCTCTTTTTCTACCAGCAAACCACTCAAAAGTACTTTCAGCTGGTCATGTATTTTAAGTGTTCCATACCTCACATACACTGTACAATTACGAACGACAGAGTAGTCAGTAGCACTAATAACTGTACCTATGACGGTAGCAATTATGACTTTTGAAACTCGGAAACATAAAAAAGCAGGAATTCAAGTTATGGACCTCCTGATTACTAAGGATTGGGACTACCATTTACATCACGGCAGCATGCAGCAGGAAGGGGAAAATTCCTTATAAAAGTATTAAATATGAAACGTTCCATAAAGGTATTTATATGCCCTTTATTATTTGTAATTCGGCAACCCTTGGCAGTAGATTTCTAATTGCAAAAAAAAAAAAAATACATAAGACTTCATGATTTGGCAATTTTAAATTTAAAAAAAATCTATTTTCTCAGAATCCCGAAATCCAATTTTTTATGAAGTGCTTTGTCTCTGCAGTAATATTCAGTAAATGTTTATATTCATTCTTACGTTTGAGTCCCATACGACAAAATCATGTACAATTTGAAAAAAAATATTAAAATTTGTATCTAACTAAAACTGGATAATGGTTTAAAATGAATGTTCCTGTAACAGGTTAAAGGACATGCATTACTGCACAGTCGGAAAGCATTTTGATCAATACAACGTTTTTTATTTTGTTTTCCAAAAAGAAGAGCCTATTAGATTATAATCCTCTAATAATGAAACTAAGGATATTTTTTTAACATTCGATACAGTAAAACATACTTGTATGGTAATGCTCTCGACAAGCAAGTGTAACAAAATTAAAATTTTAAAATGTTAGACATTTGTATATCTCAAACGAAATATCACTGAGTGACGTTAAATTTAAAAAAGAAAATAAAACCTCTAATTTTTTAAATTTATTATCCTTTCTTTTAAGGATAGTTATTAGTTTTCTTTTCTAATATTCAAAATTCTATATAAATTCCAAAATATGAAATTAGTGTTATATTAGTGCCTTTTCACGGCACCAATGTTATATTAGTGCCTTTGAAGAACACCTAATATAAACTAGAGCTTTTGGTGGTTAGTACATTAAAATAAATCAATTAAGTGCGTTGTATTTATTAATTTAAATACCCGAACAAACTAATGAATACTGGTGATGTATCTTGTATAAGCTTACCAGGTAATAAAATAAAAATCATATTAAATTTATAAATGAGACAGACTTTTATTTTATTATTAAAATTACTTTAAACTATTGGCATTTAAAATTTTATGCTCCCGGTAGTCAAAAACGAAAAAAAAAATATTGTACATTTTAGCATAATTATATTAGAATTAATCAAATTTAACACTACAAAATAAAATTAATTGATTATTTAATTATACTATTATACACTAGTATGAACTTAAATCTCCCAACTCTTTCAGCAAAAGAAAAAATATTTTTGATTTTAAACTTTAAGAAGAGCCATGAGCTAAAAGAATAAACACGAATTTACACCTTTCTAACTTGATTTTTAAATGAATTATTTACTAGAATTAAATTTAATGATTCATCAAATTCACTAAGAAGGTATCACTTAGCTTGAAACCAAACAGGTGGCAGAATTCAATAGAAACCAGGAAAGATCTATTCGTCACGACAAAGCGGATGCAAACAGGTCAGTTGGCGAGACGCGAGACGTAGAACTCCACTAAAGATGGCCTCCTCCAGCAACGTACACATCTCCACGAACATGGGTGCGACCGAAGATGAACCAGTCGACCCTCGAGTTGAATCCTCGAGGAACTAAATGGCTAGGCGATGGTATTGATGAACAAGCAAGATGTCGAGGTCACTAGCAGCCCCAGGATACTGAAGCAGATTGTTAACTGATGGCACAGTAATGCAATAAAACTTCCTTCGACAGTCTAGTAAACTACATCGAAGGGATTACATCCATATCTCGAGGAAACCATATTTAGGCTCCTCACGGCTATTCCGCAGCACATCATTTACAGGAGGACAAGAGATCGCAAGAGTATTCAAAGAGCGAACATGAAATTGCCCGTCGATCTCGAATCTGCACCCTGCTAATACCGGGAATCAAGGGAGTTCAAGAGCGTTCAGGAGAGACGAAAAAGAGGGCGAAAAATCGCGTGTACCTACTTTTTGTTACAAATTTTTACCAACGGCGTCAAAACTCCCTCAAAAGGAGTACAATTCCTGACAAAAACTTCCCGAAGAAAACAGTATAAAAATTTTCAGAGAATTTTCAGAAATACTTTTCAAAACGTTAATTCAACACCTTTCCTTAATATCGCCAGAAACTCGCCAAATAAAAACACCTGCTGATAGTAACCCTAAAATTCTGTCGGAAGCACAAGCTGACCTTCACTATGACTCACCCCAAAGCAGCTTAAAATAACAAGATAGCAATCACACGAAATCCTACAAAAGCTACAAAATTTTGTTAATTAAATGTGCATATTTCACAAACTAATTTATCAACTTGAAAGTAATTTTAAAGCGCAAATCTTTCTGTTTCTTCTAGTATAATTATAATTATATAAACTACAAATTAAGTATTTAAAAATGCAGATTATAACATGAAAAACCCACCCCGTTCCCATTGTCTTCTGCCAATCGCGTTCTAAAAACGAAAGTTACGAACTTAGTATTTTAAGTACAAAACTTTAATTAAACGTAAGCCAAATTAACGCAGAAATTAAATAAAATACACATTGTGTAGTATAATTGAGAATACAAATAAATAAATTAGCTTAATTTCATTACACAACATTAGGTATCTTGGTCAACTTTTGTCGAATAGAAATGAAACTTTTTTAATTCATTTTTTATAACTATAACGTTTACTATAAATCTAACGGTACTTAAGTATTATCGTAACAACTTCAAAATAAATCAGCAAATAAAATTCCGAATGCGCTGTAATCTGGAAACTTTGTTAAAGCATTTCTTATGGCAACCTATTCAGCTGTAGGAAAACAACATAGCCATTTTCGTTTTTCAACATCGCCTCTTTTTTTGTTGTTGTTGTTGTTATTGCTGTTGTTACTGTTTTTGCTTTCGAAGTTTTTATAGCAAGTTTTATTATAAAACTGAGATATTTTTAATTCTAAGCTAAGATTTAAAATCTACTCTAAAGGAATGTGCCCGCAATGGATAAAACTGCGTTAAAGATTCCCAAACTTTCCGTCAAGAGCAAAAGAAAGAACATTATAAGCAAATTTATTGCTTGATTTTCGGGATAAACAGATAATTGCAATATAATATATGTATGTATGAAAGAAAAAACGTTTTTGCAATTAAACGCAATTTTTTCTTCAATAAAAAAATCTTCAAATTGCATAAAGGTGGTTGCGCTAATACGGAAGTACCAACATAACTATAAAAGCCGGGAAATTGTATAATAAATTTGATTAAATACTTTTCACAAACCTGCTTTTTTAATCTAATTTAAAAGTGCCAAAATGTGAATATTTTTTTTATCGTTTGTTATTTAAACTCACTTCGTTTGTACTTTCTATTAGAACAGGAAATGAAATATTAGAAGATACAAAATAACAAAATAACGTATAAAATTTAAAAAAACACGTAGAAGAATAAATGTTAAAGAACCTAATAATAACAACACTTCTTTGCTAACTATAGCATTCTTTGCCTGGGCCGCTTAGCATGCATTTGTGAAACAAGGACAGCCTTGAAATTTTCCAGTAAAGAACATACAAATTACGTTTGGAGAAAGAAAACTCACAACTTCTCTATAGCCTATTTTTTCTGATCAAAATAAGCCATTTTCTCTTTCTTTGCAGCAGAAATTATGAAAAAGAAATAATTCGATTTCCTGCACTCCTGTAGGAATTTTTCGGTTTCCTTTAATAATCCATTTCTAATGTCTCTTTACTCTCAACATTTCAGCAAATTATTTCTAGCTTCTTTTTGTTCATGTTTCAGTCAGATAGTGCCAGTGGCTTCGTTCTTTATCCGAATATTTTATCTATTTTTCTCGTATAGGCACACATTTCTATGTCGTCATTTTCAGTACCGTAGCTAATGCGGAAATTTCTGTTAAACCTTCGAATCCTTAGACAGTCAAATTTTCTCGTATTAGACTGAATTTTGCTGCTCATTTTCAATATGAATTTAAAAAGAGATCATTAAAATTTAATAATTAAAATAAATCATAAAATTTCCCTTTTACCTTATCTACCATTTTATTTGAACTATTTTATCTGCCTCTCTTCTAATTAATTTCTTATTGTTTGTTCAGAATATTTTTTTTCTTATGAAGAGCTGCAATTGAATAATATACGAGTAATTTCTTGCATGATAAATTACTTAACAAAAGAATACAAAATTGTATCAATGGAACATTTAAACAAATTAAGCGAACGTAATGAATTTAGAGAAATAAAGGAAAGCATAAAAAAAGAAGAGATAAAAGAGGAGTAATTAAGTGCATTAACGAGATTTACGGTACATGAACTGGTAAGCAATGGAAGTTTTTTTTTCGCTTCTTCATTTCGCAAACGTAGTATACATGAAACAAAGTGAAATAATTGGTTAACTTGTATATTAATTTCTAGGTGCATTTGTCTATCTCGAGTTTAGGAATGTGAGTTGTTTTCATAAGTGATTTAGATTTAAACAGATATCTTCATTGCCATTCTACGAAAAGAAATAAAAAAACTTCCCAATTAAATATTTATTATATTCAACTCCTGATTATCGAAGATTGCGCTGTGGTCTAACCACATTTTTCTAAAAAATATTAATTACATTTCTTGCGGAGGAATTGACAAATTGTTATTACAATACGCCACTATAACAGGAAACTGCGAAACACCAAAAGTACAAAAAAGAAGTAAAATACATAGGATAATATCAAATATATCAGGTGATCTAATAATGTTTTAGAATTTTGTCATTATCCGTAATAGCATATAGTTTAATTCTTCGTAATACTGAATACATAAACTCTTCCAAATTTAAACAAGGAAAGGCCAAAAAAATAAATAAAAATCCTGATCTACATTTTTACACTACCTTGAACTTGTGACAATACCTAAATTCTTTCACAAATAATTTTTTTAATGCTATTTACGACTTAGTTTCTTCATTTCTCTCGTTGCGTAGACTTTCCTTATTTACATAGTGTTCTTCTTATTTCCAGCATAGGTTTGGTTTATGTAACCAAGTGAAATTATTGTCTAAATTCAAGTGCTTAAAAATACACGTAAATTAACGGTACATTTTAGTTAATTATAATATGGGTTGCTGCTCACTCTCTGTTTATTTCAATCGTCGTTGGATTAATCGTCATCGTTACGTAGACAAGTTAACTTATTATTCAAATTCAACTGCGTGAAAATACTCGAAACGTTTTAATGGCATATATTCTTTAATTATAATTTGGTTTATTCCTCCTCTTATGCTTATTTCTGCCTAAGCTTAACTGCGATTAACTGTCACCCTTAGATTAACAAAACGTTTTTGAACCAAAAAAATTTATTCTCCAAATTCAACTACATGGAAATACACGTAAATTGTTAACGGTACATTTTCATTAATTACAATGTAGGCTATTACTCCTTCTCTCATCATTTCATTCGCCGTAGAATTAAATGTGATTTTCAGCTAACTGCGGATATCATCCTCTGTATTATCTCGGTAAATCGCAAGTTGACCGTAAAGTAAATAATTCTGAACTAAACATCAGGTTATGTAAAATACATCGTTGAATCATTTGTCCTTCCACTATGTATCCAAAACCAACAAATATAATTTTGAATTTTTAGTTTTATAACATATTTAGGCATATTTTTTTGGTTGGAGTGAAATTTGAAAATCAGTTTTGAGCGCTTTTGATCCGAGTTTCTTAAAATTCTGTACACATACACTGTACATCTGCAAAGCTATAGGAATAGTTTTTTTAAATAAATTCTGACAAACCTGCCATTGGGTGTTGCCAACTGAGTCACCAGCAACTTCATTTCCCGTCGTGCTCACGGTCAATGTTCCTGATGGAGACAAAAGCAACATGTTAAAGTTGCCCCTGCGATATGTTTCCTTTGGACACGGACTAATGCAGTTTTCCGCAGAAGTAGGGAGAAACTTGTTTCAAAATATGTTGCCTCCTGTACGCGGAATTAAGAAGTTAGAAATAACTTTTCGACAAAATTTCCTTCCTTTAGAAACAGATTTATTTATTTCTTTTTAATTTTTACCGTACATTTAATTCCTCAGTTTAAGCTAAAAACGGAGGTCATCAGCGCTGTTTTTAGATCAGAGATGGTTATTTTTATATTTTTCCTGTAGCTTTTGGAATGACCATACATCATTTATTGTCCTTATAACTAACAGTAATACTTCTAGGAGAATTACCCCTTAAAGGTGGAGATAAAGGCAGCTAAGATTCGGTCCATTTTCTTTCTTCTGTTCTTTTATGGTATATGACATGGGAAAGAAAACTGCATAAAAGACGAGAAAGCCATTATATTCCCTTACTATCTGTTTTAAAATGGTATCATCTGACACATTAGGAAATTTTTTACAGTAATTAATGGAATATTTGATAAAAACTATGTCATAAAAATCTATAGAAAGCAGGTACATTTGTTATGTATTACATATTTCAGTTGTGATTTAAATTGTTTTAAAGGTAATGATTTAACTTATTTTGCTTCAGATATAAAGATTTATTTGTTTTATTTTTGTAGTTGAACTTAAGTTTCTTTGCTCTGTTGAAAAGTAATTGTTGTTAATTTTTTTAAATGGCAGTTTTGGTTAACTCTGAATTTAAGTTCCTTGTGTTGAATTTTCTTTTATCCTTAAGGTTGTTTGGTTAACCATTTAATTTTGCTCGTAAGCTCTTAATCTTAACTTGTCTTTTATACTGTTGTTTAATTTCTGGTTAGGTTACTCTTAAGGTCATTTTCACCCTGAATTTTAAAGTTATTTGTTTTACACAAGTTGGTGTGTAAAGTTTAATAAGTTTTGTTTAACAGTTATGAACAAACAATTTAAATCACAACTGAAATATGTAATAGTATTACATATTTCAGTTGTGATTTAAATTGTTTTTGTACTGATCTAAAAGAATCATAAGTTCATGTCTCTGTTGTTCAGGTAAATGAATTAAGTCAAACTGACCTCCCCAGGGTTCAAACTGCTCACCAGTCTCAAGACTCTTAGAAAATACTGGCTGAATATCAGGTGTTTTAACATTAACAGGAGCCAAGGTGGCTAGTTTCATACCTTTGTTAATGTGTACAATATCAGGAGAGAAATTTGCCACTTTAATAAAAAAATTCATTTGAACGTTGTTTACTATTGACTGAACGTGCTACACTGAATTTGGCATGCTGATGGGGAGGAAGAGGTTCAATAAGTACAGAAGGCTGAGAAAAAGGTAAAAGGGAAGTTGAAACTTTTAGAATATTTTCAAAGAAAGGAGGAAGTTTATGCTTTTTCACAGAATAACAAAAGATATCATTAGTCGAGTTATTTGGTGACATGCAATTAATTGAAGCATCAGCACTTGGCGCAGACATGTGAAGGTGCAAAGGCACCAATATGTGTGGACCTATCAAATTTGATGAACTGAAATCAATACAAAGTTTGTTTAGACTTAAAAAGTGTGTTCCTAAAAGTGCACCATATTGATCAGATAAACTATCAATAATAAGAAATTCAGTTTGAAAAATCTGATCCTGAAATTTGACAGGTAACAAAACTTTTTCCCTAACTAACACTTTGTTGCTTGAAATGCCTTTTAAATAAGTTTCAAGTGTTTTAATTTTCCCTTTCTTGCCAAAACATTGCATATACCTAGCATTTAGTAAATTTACAGTAGCTCCTGAATCTAATAAAAATTTGAGTTTATTACCCAAAATTGAGCCATTTACTATAGGAAGAGGTGCTTCACCTAAAGAAACTGAATACACTGATGGTACCTTCAAAAGGGCTTCATGGGATGAACTGAAGGAATTGCTCTCCCTACCCCTTACTAGTTTAAATTCTGGTTAAAAACTGGAGCCTGAGGATTTAACTGAGTAGTGTTCCTCGAATTAACCTGCCCTGCAACCTGGTGTGCGTTGGGAGTTACACTAGCATTTCCTAGCTGTCGAGCATTACCATACTGTCTAGTTCTAACATTGTTGTTAGTACCCTGAGATAGATTTACCATACAATTCCTCGCTAAGTGGCCTAACCTATTACATCTATAACAACGAGGACCAACCTGTCTACTCTTAGCTGTAGACTTAGACATCAATGATTGTACTTGAGTTTGCAAGTTTCCTAACATGTTAGTTAAAGTAACTATGTTTTCCTGTTGTGCTTTAATTGCTGCTGTGAGTTCATCTTTGGAACTATTAGCCTGTGCAGCCTTAACTGTAACACCTGGAGTGGAAACTGCATTCACTTCTACAGAGTGAACATTATTAAGCTCATCTGCATGGGTTTTAAACCAAACTTCTTCTTCTGCTATAGCATGTTTCTTAGCTGCTACATATGTTTTGTGGTTCTGTGGTAATAACAGTCGCCTCAAATGTAAATGAAGGCCCTCAAGAAAAACAGACAAGAGTAAATCAAGTCTCTGACTTTCCACAGTGGGATCTTCCACTTTATCGACAGGTACTGTTTTACAAGAGAGTGCCTCTATTCTAGCAGCAAACTGCCTAACACTTTCTCTAGGCTTCTGAAAGGCTTGAATTAATGCTCTAATATTAGCATGTAAATTTTGAACAGTAGCAAATCTGTCCTTTAAAGCCTCAACCACAATTTCCAACTTAGTCTCATTCTTGAGACGAGGGTTATTGCGAATAAACGCAGCAGCTTCTCCATCTAATTTTACACGAATAGCAGTCAACTTATCAGAGTCAGCCCAGCCTACATGTGCTGCAACTAAATTGACTCTGTCCAGAAAATCATTAAGTTGAGTAGTACCTTCTGCCCCAGTAAAAGTGGGAATTGACACCAAGGGATCAGCCCCAAAAACTGAGATTCTATTTGCAGTAGGCTGAGGATTCCGACCCCCAGTTAAACGGTTAATTACAGGCATTCTAGTTGCCGCTGGAGTTAAACTCTTCCTTTTTGTAGGCATATTAACCAATTTAACTCACAAATGTGTAACACAATATAATACAATACTACTAAATTTGTGTAAATAATGTAACACTGGTAAACAGTACAGCAAAATATATATAAGCAAAATAGTGTAGCTTAATTACACAATTAACAGCACTTTTAACAGTTCTCATAAAAATATTATACTATGAAATATCATACCATGAAATATTATTCATATCAATTATCAACATAAAGAAAATAATACCAGTAATTAATAATAACACTGCCACCAATCTTAGCAAAAGCAATTTTAAAAATTACACTGGACAAAAAATGATAAATTAGAATACATGGCACCTTTTTTGTGCATACCAGATACAAAATAAAATACAAATTGCATATAACAAAATTCGCGAGGTCTTATTAAAAAAAAATTTAACTAAACAGAAATTTAAATAGTTAACCAACCAAAAGTAAAAGAAGAAAAATTAATTACTCAAGCAACTTAAAAAATCAGCGTTAACCAAAACTGTCACGAAAACAAATTAAATGACAACAATTACTTTTCAACAAGCCAAAGAAACTTAAGTTCAACTACAAAAATAAAACAAATAAATCTTTATATCTGAAGCAAAATAAGTTAAATCATTACCTTTAAAACAATTTAAATCACAACTGAAATATGTAATACATAACACATTTCTGCTATTTAAATAACACTTAAGGACTGAGCTCTAAGATAATCTTATTTAAGTTACAGTAGAACTTGCTTATAAAGAACGTGAATTGACCGCTATATTTGCTTGTTATAACTTGTTTGTAAAAAAATCATAAACTTCATGCATAATTGCTATATATATATGTATTTACTTAATTTTTTTATATTTCTGTACGGGTTCAAAAGAATTTGTTTAATTAGCTTTGAACTATCTTGTTGTCTCTCTTGTGCTATTGTTCTTCGGAGAAGACTCATAGCCCGAAAAACATCATCATTTGCAACCCTTGCTTCAAAAACGTTTGGAAGTGTTTTGTGCATTCAAAAGCCATTCAGTATGCTGAGGGCGTTTCAGCTTGAAATTCTTCACATTCGTCGTTATCGTCATCGCATTCATTATTTCTTTCATCTGCAATATCATCGAGAGTAAGTATCTAGGAAGTGATAACATTGGCATCAACATACACATAATTTTCAAATTATTCTCTGCCCATTACCAAATTTTCCAAATCATCTATTTTCCCAGTGACTACCTCCTTCAGTATAACCTATTTCCTTCTTCTTCCTCAGTGATTTGCCCGTCTAGAGAAATGTCCAATACAACCTTACGGAAGCAATTGGTAACACGCCTTAATGAAACGTTTTCCCGTCCATCGTTTATTAAACGCATCGCTTCGAATATGTTTATATTAGCATTTGAGAGTTTTCCTATTCTTTCTGTTTTATCGAAAAGCATCAAAATCAAGTGTTTAGGAAAGTTTGACTTAAAACTTCTGATTATCGCTTGGTCTTCGGCTGTATAACATACGTATAATTCGATGGGAAAATTTCAATCCTGATCTTTGTAAGTCATTTGATTTCGAGATGTGCTTTGCGATTATCAATTAAAAAGAGAATTTTACGATTTTCTATCATCAGTTGCCTCTCCTATTTTGCAATTAAATCGTTGAAAGTAACCGAAGTCATCCAGGCTTTCTTGCTGTGATCATAATCAGTATGAAGCTTTTTTACATGCTTAAATCATCTAGGGTTTTGGACTTGCCAATAACAAACACTTTCTTCTTATCAGTGACAAGAACTGACATATAAGAACACGCTAGAGCTGCGAATCGATATTTTGAAAACTGACGTCCGACACACTTTTCACCCTTTAACTCAAAAGTCTGCTGTAGAAAATGCCCGTTTTATCAGCAATAAAATGTCATTTTTTGTGTATCCTTCTATGACGACTCGCCACTTTTCACTCATCCATATCGCGATATCCGCCATGTTTGCAGACTTTGCTTCACCATAGTTTTTCCCAAAGGTTATCCCACGTTTATTCTTGAATTGATCAAGCCATCCAATGGAAGATGCAAATTCAGATTAGCCAAATTGTTCAGCAAATTTTTCTGCCTGAACTTTTAAAAGTGGACCACTTAGAGGAAATCTTCACTACGTTGCACCTTCATTCACTCTAAAAGAACTTCGCTCAAATCCTTATTAGCTCGTTTCTTCAAACGTTTACAGGTATTGTTATTGTTGCGGCAAAGCCATCGAACTATTAAAAATAACATTACCCTTTTTGTGAATGGCATCACTTACGTTTTTGTATTCATAAATGTTCTTGCTTGTACTGTACGTTATATTTATGTTAGGAAATAAATAGGCATAAAAATACTATCTCCTAATATTTGGTGCCGAAATAACCATTTACGAAACAGGACCTTGAACTTATACTTCCTACTGTTGGATTATTTTTGCTGAATTATTTTACTCCCGACATTAAAGCGTAGTTTTGTTTTGTGTTCTCTACTACTCGAGCAATGGCGCCGACCGCTGAAGCTGTAGACAAAATGACGCAACTGAAACGAAAGCGGAAAGCCGTGCGAAGTAATGTTTCTCGCTTTTCTACTGAAATTGATACTTTGAACGATGATTTCTCAATTGAAAAGATTGAATATATTTCTAATCGCTTAACAGCTGCCTTAAATGATATGAAACTAATAGATAACGAAATTCACAATTTTCTTTCTGACGATGAATACGAAAATGATAATTTGCAGTGTGAAAACTACATAGATACTGGTGAATCCGCAGTTTTCAAAGCACAAAAAATTATTCAGAACAAATTATCGCTAACTGCAAATAATGTTACTGCTTCCAATATGGATACCAATGATTTGGCGATGAAATTTGGCGACCTTTCTACTACAGCGCCTGTGGCTCAATCATATACAGTTAAATTGCCAACAATTAAACTACAATCATTTACAGGAGAAATTGAACAGTGGCAATGTTTTTGGGAACAGTTTAAATCTTCTATAGATGCCAATCCACATCTTTCTGTTATTGATAAACATGTTTTCCTCAGAGGTTATTTAGATGGTGAAGCTAAACGCCTTGTTGATGGAATTAGTGTAATAGGAGACACCTATGAAACAACAAAAAAATTGTTAAAGGAAAGATACGGAAATAAAGATCGAATTATCCAGTCACACTTAGATTACTTAGAACATTTAACTGTTATTCAAGACCCATCTCCTACGCATCTAAATGATCTTTACATAGAATGTAACAGGAGAATTCAAGCTTTAACTGCTCTGGGTGAGAATATTGAAGCATACGGTAGAATCCTAGTGCCAAAAATTATTCGTGCGTTTCCCAATGATATTTGTTGCCGCTGGATTATCTATGCCAAGCGTGAAAAGCTAAATGAAGGTAATATTACTAGACTGATGCAGTTCCTGGCAGAAGAAGTGGAAGGTGTAATTGCAACACAAAGAGTTAAAGGTACGTCTTTTTCTGATCACACCGTAAAGTTCACGGTAGAAAATTTTAGTATCAATTCCAAAACAGTAAATAAACGTAAGAAAATTTCGCCATTTTGTTCATTTTGTGATACTACAGGACATTGGCCTCAATATTGTGAAACTGTTACAGACTATGATACTCGTGTTCAGAAACTTAAAACTTCAAATCGCTGCTTTCTGTGTACTAACCGTGGTCATAGAGTTTCAAACTGCCCAAGAAAAAATACTGCACGATGCACTAAATGCAAGAAAAGGCATCATGTTTCTATTTGTCCTCCTGTTGAAAACAATCAACTGCGGGTAACTAGCAGTGCTGTAAATCACATAACCTTTCCTAAAACTATTTTCACACATTTGCAAACTGCTCGTGTGTATGTTACTGGCCCCACAGGCATTACTAAATTAACACGCTGCATTTTAGATGGTGGTAGCCAAGCAAGTTTTGTTCACACAAACCTCATTGAAAAACTTAAGCTTAAAGTTGTCAGTTCCGCCTCACTTTTAGTTCAAGCATTTGAATCTTTTACTTCACAAGAACAACGTAGATGTGTTCAACTGTCACTTTCAAGTTTGTGGAGCAACCAAACATTTTCGATCTCCGCATTTGAAAGCTCCAATTCCTATACTACACATCCTACTGCTCCACCAGAAATAGTTCACTTTGCTCAGAAGAAAAGATTGAGAATTGCTGATCCACCGGATGACTCTTCACTGCCCATAGAAATACTTATTGGTGGTGATCATTATTGGCAAATTGTTTCCGCAGAAGCTCCAATCAAGCTTTCAGAATCTTTTGTTCTGATACCGTCAGTGTTTGGATGGGTTCTTAGTGGAACAAGAACGCATACTACAATCGCAGACAAGACTTCTGTCCATCAAGTTTGTGTGCAAGTTGAAACTGATTGTTTAAATGATCAGGTACGTCGTTTCTGGGAATTAGACACCATTGCGATACAAGATGCGCAGAAACGAAAAATGACTACTCGCGATGAAGAAATTTTATCAGAATTTCACAAAACTTACAACACTGAGGACAATCGAAGAATTGTGTCTCTACCTAAAAAGCCATTGCTCACACCTTTGCCTACAAACAAAATTATAGCGGAAAACAGATTTCATTCTCTTCAAAAAAGACTTGCATCTAGTGATGTGTTCAAGACACAATATGACAAATGCATGCTGAATTACATTGAACAAAAACATGTTGAAGTATGTTCCATAGATGAATCCAATGAGAAGTCAGTATATTACCTTCCTCATCATGCTGTAAGAAAGAAAACGCAATCTGAAACCAAGTGGAGGATTGTGTTCGACGCTTCCTCGCATGCTCCAGGAATGCCTTCACTGAACGATATCTTGGAAGCTGGCCCGAATCTTCTTCCTGAAACTATTGGTTGTCTACTAAGGTTTCGATTGCATGAATTCGCTGTTACATGTGATGGTAAGCAAGCTTTCTTACAGTTGTCACTACATAAAGACGATAGGAACATCACAAAATTTTTTTGGTACAAATTACAATCTGATTCATCTCAACCTACTACCTTTACAGATGAAATAACTGTTTATAGATTTACTCGTTTACCATTTGGTCTTACTTGCAGTCCGTTTTTACTCTGTGCTGCCACACGAGAATTGGCTGCAAGACATATCACAGAATTTCCAATTGCTGCATCAATGATAGATAAACATCTCTATATGGATGACTTTCTTGCTAGTATGGAAACTGAATCACGCATTATAATGCTATATCACGAGATCAAGAATTTAATGGCTCTAATGAAACTGCCTATGGAAAAATGGGCTACAAACTCTTTGAAACTCAAAGATGTACTACAAACACATGAAGAATCTCACAAAACGGAAACAACCGTCTTAGGTATTGGCTGGAATACAAATTCTGATACTTTGAAGAATGCATTCAAGACTTCCCTCTGTGTTTCTACCCCAGACAAACCACTTACAAAGAGATGGTTACTCCGCTGCATTGCTAGTTTTTATGATCCCTTAGGACTTTTTTCACCATTTACTATCCTTGGGAAAATCTTATTCCAAGATACATGGATTCTTGGAATCAAGTGGGATGAATTACTACCTGCTAATTTATCAACTTTATGGTATGCAGCTGTAAAAGAACTTGATGACATTTGCTCCCTTCAAATTCCTCGATGCATAGGCATTTCATCACATGTTCCCTTTGCTATTCATGTGTTTTGTGACGCATCTGAACGTGCCTATGGTTCAGTTCTCTACATTGTTACTTTTAAAGGTGACCAAACGAATGTGCATTTAGTGTGTAGTCGCAACAAACTAGCTCCTATAAAGAAAGTTACCTTACCTCGTTTGGAGCTCTTAGCGGCCCTAATGGGAGCACGTTTGTTACAATATTTCTGTGCTGAAACAAATATATGTTCGTCGAATGCAACATTATGGAGTGATTCTCAAGTTGTCTTAGGGTGGATACGCAGTGACCCCAACAAGTGGAAAACTTTTGTTAGCAACAGAGTAACAGAAATTATTTCCTATACTAATCCTTCACAGTGGAGACATTGCCCTGGCAGAGACAATCCAGCTGACAAACTTTCTCGAGGTGTTTCACCATCAACACTAAAAAACCTAAAAATTTGGTGGAACGGCCCTCCATGGTTAGTCAAATCTCCAGAATATTGGCCTCATTCTGATACTATCTCTACAGGTTACAGTCATAACTTAGAAAGAAAGAAAGAAAAAGTTCAGACCCTTCACATCGTATCTACTCAACCAATCATAAATGCTACAAACTACAGTTCTTACTTTAAATTGCTACGTGTAACATCCTGGATTTTTCGCTTTATTGACAACTATAGGAAATAAGAAAAGTTAGTGGGTGAGTTACTTGCCACAGAATTAAATCAAGCTTGTATTTATTGGATACAGACCGTTCAAAAATAATCCTTTCCTTCAGAATATGAAGCTCTGTTGACAAGAAAATCCCTCTCTAAGAAATCAAGGATAAAAAAATTTAACCCCTTTTTCAAGAACAATGTTATACTTCTTGGTGGTCGACTACAATTTTCTGATTTATCTCATGCTGAAAAACATCCCATATTATTGGAAGGTTCTCATCATTTTACAACCCTACTGATACGCCAAACACATTTACGAATGCATCATCTCGGTGTTTGGATTGTACTTTCTCAGCTTCGTTCAGAATATTGGATATTAAGAACAAGGCACGCCATTAAAAAGGTGTTAAAGACTTGCCTTCCATGTAAAGTACTGAAACAAAAGAGAAGTGAACAGATAGAAGCTCCATTACCAACTGAGCGAATTCAAAAGTCATCTCCTTTCGAAAGTACCTGAATGGATTTTACTGGACCACTCTACGTAGAAAATAACAACTTCGTTACAAAAGCTTACATTGTCATCTTTACATGTGCTACAACCCGAGCTATCCACTTAGAATTAGTTTCCGATCTGCGTACTGACGTCTTCCTACTTGCATTACAACGTTTTGTCTCTAGACGTTCACTTCCTCATACGGTGTATACTGATAATGCCACAACTTTCTGTGCTGCGGACAAAGAGCTGAAATTATTCTGGGATACTATATCTTCTGCCAAGGTACAACAATTCTATGCCCACCACAACATCAAATGGAAATTCATCGCCCCACGAGCGGCTTGGTGGGGAGGATGGTGGGAAAGAATGATAGGCTCAATTAAGCAATGCCTTCGGAAAACATTAGGTAAGGCTCTTTTGGATGACGCTGGTTTGATCACTGTATTATGTGATATTGAAGCCGCTCTTAACAGTAGATCGATTGTCCATGAATATGGAATAAAAGATAACTCTGAGGAAGTTTAACACCCTCGCATTTACTCATAGGAAAGAAATTAACTACTATTCCTTCCAGCCCCACAAATCCTGAAACAAATTTAAATCGTATGTGGAAGAATCGTCAACATTTGATGGACTCCTTTCGGAAAAGATGGCAAAAGGAATATCTGATGGACTTGCGTACATTTCATCAAGTGCGGAATCCATCTGAAACAAATAAAATCCGTAAAGGGGACATTGTCCTACTACAAGAAGATGTTAGACCTCGCCACACTTGGAAAAGGGCACGTGTCGAGGAGCTAATCCTTGGCCGCGACAAGAAAGTCCCTACTTGTGTTCTACGCATCAATGGACATACCATTACCCGACCGGTGCAGCTGGTCATCCCCCTGGAGGTTGACCAGGGTGGGGAGGATGTTGCAGCAAAGCCATAGAACTATTAAAAATAACATTACCCTTTTTGTGAATGGCATCACTTACGTTTTTGTATTCATAAATGTTCTTGCTTGTACTGTACATTATATTTATGTTAGGAAATAAATAGGCATAAAAATACTATCTCCTAATAGTTATTATAATCGAATGCAGACATTAATTTTTCTTTGTTCTTTAACAGTGCTGAAGTAATAGAAAAATATACATATTACTTTTCGCAGAGATTTTGCGGAATTTTTTACACCATCCTCTAACTTCAGTAAATCCTTACTTTTCCATCCACTGATAAAATTTTACGTTTCAACATCGCAAGACAAAATCTGACGAGCGTACTCTTTGAAAGCAGATCAAAGAATCACCTCCTTAAAAGTCGCCTATCCTCACACTTCTAAGCAGGGTAAACTTCTGTCCAATCTGTAACCTCCGTCGTTTCCGTCCGTCTCCTCGACGTCGTCGTGGGATGTCCTCGCAAACGCACTTCCAGAAGTTGAAAAGGCTCCGCCATTACGTGGTCACAGGATTTATGACTCTTCAATAGCTTCTGGTTCAGTTCGGAATGTTAAAGGATTTTTTGAAGAAAGGATTAGCTGCGCTTGAAAGTTGAAAGGCAATAGCAATTTTATGAACCACAGAAATATTGCTTGCTCGTTAAAAGCGGATTATGCTCCCATAGACTTGCACCAACCAAGTCTTTCCGATTTCCTCGTTAAATCTGTTTTCTCGTTAAATCAAGGCTTGTTATAAGCGAGTTGAGCGTAATTAGAAGATTAAAGATTCAAAATTACAGTGTAACTGGAAATGAAGTTTATTATGAATTTATTTCTATTCGGTCTTAAAATAAAATTAAATTGATTTATTTTGAAAGCAATTAATATGTAAGGTATTTTCTACCTTCTTCCCGCATGCCTTCGTGATGTAACTGGAAACACTCAATGTGTATTAGGGATACCAGGAGTTTTACTCCCGGCGAGGCATTTGCACATTTTCAGGTCTCCAGCGTCAAAAACAAAACGTAATGACTCTACAAGTAAAGGTATAAATTTTGCGTTATAGTAGCCATAAGCTGTTTTGTGAATAAATACGAATTTAAAAAAAAAAGATGTCACCGTATAGTAAGTTTTTAAATTTAGGTTGTTTAGAAAATTTAAGCAGGTTCTGCTGTCTTTAATTTTCAGAAATTTTAATGCCTATCTCTTATTTAGGCCTTTTTTTATCCTGGAATTTTCAAACAAAAATTTAATTCTCTGTTGAGGAATTATTGTGCAACGCTTTTTTTAACTTTGAATGTATTGTTTTTACTTACATGACTATATAGACAAATAGCCGCCCTGATCGGTGCAGCAGTTACCAAGTTACCAATACTGGCTGCCGTACAATTGAACCCGGATTCAAATCCCGGAAACGCCATGAATGATTATGCGTGTATAGCGTCTACGCAGCTTGGGGGTTCTTAAAATACTGGCCAGCCGAAAGTTCTCTGGAGTGGTTTTGTGGTAGGATAAAAAGGATGCATGACCCTTAAATCTGGGTGTCCTCCATCAAAATCGAGCGACGTTACACAGTTAGATGGAAATGTACGACCAATGGTGAAATTTTGGTATCCGGCTTACTTCTCCCTATACTTGTATCTCTACAGACAAATAAATTCAATAGATTCCGACACGCCTGTAATATTGACAAATAAATAAAATGGAAAGAAACTGGAAATTACCAAACATGGGACTACGAGAAACCTAAGGCCTTTGATTTAGCCTCCTCGGGCCCTTTCTCATAACCGATTCTTAGAGTGTTTTACTCAGGAAAACGACACATCTCTAACTGATATTTCAAATTTCTCAGCCTATAAATGCTTAACAAACAAAACGACTTAAAGACAATAATGAATACTTTAATTATTTATTTCAGTTTTTATTTAAGTGACTACTTGACAAAGGTTAAATATATATAATGTACAGACGTTGTTCACAGAGTTTTAGAACCAGTTTGATAAAGACTTTGAAAAACTTCAATGTTTTGAAATAAAAATTTCTGCAACAGCTTATTGTTTGAAATAATACATATCGTCTGCTACTTTTGTGTTTATTCTCTTTTTAAATTGTCGCATGTAAACAAGCTGTGGATTGGAGGATATATTTTGCAGCTTTCCGAAGAGAAATATTCCTATTACATAACTCACAAAAGTTATGAAAAGCATGGTATTAAATTTCGAAGTGCAAAATGAGCATTATTATTAATTCGAAAAGGAAAACTTTCAGTCATTACTTCTACATGGAACGAAGTCTCCAAACAGATACCCGAAAAAGTTTGTTTCTAATGTTTCTGAAATTAAATCTTTGGGAACAAGAGAAATTTCGATGACCCAGATATTAATCCCAAAATCTTTAAATACATCTGTAGCAACAGTAAACAAAATAAGAAACCAAAATTTACAACTTATAAAAGTTAAGACAGCAACTTTTGTCAAGATAAGAGGATAAACGCAGAGCAATGTTTAGAATCCCGTATGAAAATTGTTTAGCAGGTGATGAATAGAAATATATTGTGACCCTTGATAAAGCATTGGTTTAACTAAATTTCTGCACCAAAAATGGTCTGTATATTACAGGAAACGAAGAAGAAAAAATAAACAAAGCGAATTCATCAATGCAAAGGAAACTTCCATAAGGGATTTCTGACTGTCGCAGGGTTCTGTTATGATGGTAAATTCAAAATAAAAGGAGTTTAACTTCTTTATTCCAATGGCTTTCAGAGAGTAAAACTTCAGTCATACTTCGAAAGGTACCACTGCCTTCCTTGACAAAATGAAGACTGATACTGGTATTGCATATATACCCTTTCAACGTATTCCTTTGAAGTACCGTTACATTTCACCTAGCATTAATATGTCTTTGGTCTCTTGAAAAGAGCTCTGTCTAAGCGCAAACCCACCATAACTGACGGACTCTAGAAAAAAAAGTGAAAGAGAATAGAAGTGAATGCACCTACAATTTTTACGAAAGGCCCTTCCATCAAAGAAATCACAATGAAGACTTGTAGTCCAAAAAGCGATTATCAGGTTAAATGTTTAACTAATACTCTACATTTAAAACATGCATTAAACAGCCTCAAATTCGTTTTGAAAATGTGTAAACACCTTCCGTACATCGTACCGAGTTGACAATTTTTATAAACTTTTGTACTACAGTTTTTCTTAAAGCGTATTTACAGCGCTATGTATTGCGTAACCTAGTACTTTGTTTTTCTCTTTGCCAAATAAAAGTTATTTCCTTTAAATAACAGGTCGATTTAAAAAGAAAAACGAACTCTTTACTAGTTTACACCTCTGTTTTACTCTTTAGCAATGTTATCTAGTTCAAATGAAATTACATTTACTATACAATATATACCATTGTTTATTTACATATGAAATTGCAGCTTAATTGTGACTAATGAAAGTTTTTAACGCCGTGTATTAAGTCTCTCAGCGCAAAGTCATTAAGAGTTTTTCCTGTAAGCAACTTTGCTGCACATCTGAAAATTATTTTGTTGATGAAAAGAATTTTCAAATACATGCACCAAAACTTTATCTTTCGAATTTAAGGGCTGCGTTATTAATTATCAGAATGAACGATTTGAAGGTAACAAACGCATATCTTAATGATCTAAATCTTTATTTAGTTTTTTAAAAATGTATCTCTCTAATATAGATTAAAATACATTTAATTTATAACCTATTCTACTGATAATTTTTATGAATATTTGCAACATCCTTGTAACATTTAAAAGATGTTGCTAATTCCAAATATTACTTATCTGATACTGAACCATTTGATTCCCAAATTTTTATGACAATATGCCATTTTAGTACCTTTATTACTTTTTCCAATTTTTTAAAATATTAAATGGTTAACGTCCTTTTTGAAGTGTTAGTCTATAGCCTTAAGTTCAGATGGTAATAATCAATTTATTCTCTTAAAGGAGCGTTACCTCAGAACGGCTATTAATTTTGTTTTGGCGTTTTGCGTCGATTCAATGTCCGTATCCCTTTCAAACTGTTGCCACCAAATATTATCGCCCTGTGTTATATTTAAAGAAATTAAATAATGAAGAATCCGCATAAATAAATATAAGTTTCTCGCATTCTGATAAAACAACGGTACCTAGAGCCGTCAAATTTTGAATAACATAAGCCTCCTCCGATTATGAGCATCTGGAAGCTTAAATTTGAAATTTGGAATTTGTTTTATTATTGATTTCACATTTTGTAATACTTTAACGAATTTTTAATTAAGAAACTCAATGATTTCAATGCGAACGATGGCAACACTATACAGGGGGAATAAAAAGCATTTTTATCTGCAGGGCGCGAGATTGTGTATCGGAAATTCTAAAGATGTGCTCATTTAAAAATTATATTGCGATATTGCTGTAGAATTGAATTTATGTTTCAAAGAACATGATATTAATCAATAAAGGTAACACAGAAAATGCCGCTTTGGGCGTAATGTAAATTCGGAAAGCTTTCAGAATTTTTATTTTTTGTTTTATGTTTTTAAAAGAGTGTGAAGTTTTATCTATTTATTTTTTACTCATAGTTAATTTTGAGTTAAAATACTTTTCTGTCACTCTTTTTTCAACCACGCTTCACATGCCAGAATGTAAATGAGATAGCGAGCGTTTATTCAGATTGAGGGAAAAAGAATTACTATTTAAGCAGAGGTTTTAGAGCGCGTTCTGCCTACATGAGGCCATGTTGTTACCGTTACTTAACAACTTTTTGATTCTGTGGCGTTAAGTGCTTCTAGCCATTAGACTTGTCTCGCCAGTTTTCCCAAACCAGATATTTTTCTGCGCGTTACTTTATCCCGTGAGTCGTTACGCTAATTATACTAAATTTGATTTCAGTTCAACATTATTTATTTAAGGAAGCCAGAAGTGCTTGTGTAAACCCAAGTTGGATATGCACCACTCTTCTGACTTTTTGTATCTCAAGACTAAAAGATAATACGTCGGTAGTCTTTTGTTGAGTTTGGTAGTGTAGGCTTCCTAAGAATACCAGACTAAAAAATAAAGTAAATAATTAATTGTAAACTCTTCTTTGGGAATAAAAAGATAAGACAAAGTATTCTATGGTTACCTGCCTAAAGGAAGCGATGCCTTCGTCAACGACATTCTAAAATAAATTCACTCGTATTACGTTACGTATGGTGAAAACCACAAAAATACCCTACTGTTAATTCGTTAGTACAAATTCCGCATTTGTGTCGAACTACCAGTAATCATTGTTTGTACTCATTGGGAGGAGGGGCTTCAGATGCAAAGCAAGGGAGTAAATTTAGACGAATTTTTTTAATAAAACTAAATAGAAATAAAGTTACCCTTCGGCATTCATCATATTCGTGAATGATAAATGCATGGTACTGTAAGATAATAAAATACGCAAATTTTGAAACTTTATTGTTGTAACATTAAAATACTTTACGAAAATACAGTTGCTTAAAGCGAAGGCCTCTCTTCAAGTAGGTTTTGCAACTAGAATTTTCTGTAGTTACATGAAAACGTGCTTCGAGGCTTCATCTTTTCATCTCGCCGTAATTTCTTTTCCCATTTCCATTTGCGATTTTAAATGAAATCATTTCACTAATTCCCACCCCTCCCATGCACTTTTGTTAAAGGTGCCACGCTGTATACACATTCCCAGCAATCTCTTCCGTTAGCCCAAACAGAGAACACTCTTCACTTAAATTTCCCAAAGGCATTCGTTTCCGAATAGAATTTCGACTGAGCATCAGCAGCTGTCAAGAACACGAGTGTTCCATTAGAAACATTTTCTTTATTTCGGATCCTTCCTTTTTTTCTTCCTTCCTTCTTTGCTTTGCGAAACGTGAGATCCTAAAACAACCCGACACGTGGATCAGAGGGTTTTAAATTTTTCACATATCTCCTCCAAGGATTTGACTCAAAAGATTAAGATCGAAAACTTCCTTTAAAGTTGAACCCACAGCATTTTCTTTCTGAAAGTTTAATGTTTTTAAAGGAAGGAACGCCTCAGCGTCGAGTTGGTTAAAGAAATGCTTCGAATTAAATTTCGAAGAGTGGCAACAGGCTAATAAAATGTAAATCTCTTTTAAATGTTGATTTAGCTACAAATACAACCGATGTTTGTTACTTCGAACTTCTCTTTTTTTTCGAGGGGAAAGAGAAAAAGGAATATTTTTTTAGCTAGCAAATTGTATCATTTCTCTACGTATAGTGATTAGTTTCTACGTATAGTGATTAGTTATTATTACGTCTCTACGTATAGTGATTAGTTATTACGTAATATTAATACAGATTATTACAGTTTATCAATAGAATTGTTCCTTTAGCTGAGAATACAACCAATGTTTGTTACTTTGTTACAGTTTCAGAGAAAAGGAAATTTTTATTTATGTGGTACAAACGATACGTAAAGTATTTGATTAATTAAAAATATAATGTTTCTATACAAGTATGTGTAAAACAGTCTGTTACTATACCAATAATCGAGGTAATACCGGTGACAGTTAATCCAAAGACAGTTGAAAAACGCTACAAACACAACTGATGTGTTGTTTAATTAATAAACAAAACTCTCATGCGGACACCACGTGACTTCCTTGTACGGAATATTAAATTATACGCATTTTTGCTGCATTTCATTTAAACTTATTTCCTCGAAATTCATAAAACATATACTTCTCGTTCAATTAATTTCGTTCTCACGTCGCGGCAAGGCGAAGTGAATACATAAAACATCAAAACATCTTCATTATAAATTGAAAAATATACAAAAACGTAAAACACCAGATACAGCTAAATCACTTAAAAAACAAATTTTACAACTAAAATTAGAATTTCTACTCAAACGCTAACAATTCGGCCAGCAGACAAGAAGGCAGATTTTCCTGTGCACAAAACTGAAAATTTACTTTCGGTCCCACTCGGTAAAAAGACACTGAAGGTGCAGAAACTAACTTAATTCACTATTGTGCTAAGATTCAAAAGTAAACAAATATGGCTGCTGTAATAACAAAATCTGATATGTGCACTACATGACTTCCTTGTACGGAATATTAAACTATACGCATTACGCATTTTTTCCTGCATTTTATTTAAAACTTACTTCCTCAAATTTCATATAGAGATATATTTTTCATTCAATTAATTCAATTCTCACTTCGCGGCAAGACAAAAATACATATAAAATCTCAAAATATCTTCATTAAAAATTGAAAAACATAGAAATTTATAAAACGCCAAATACAGTTAATATATTTTTTTTAATTTACAATTCAAATTAGAGTTTCTAAGCAAAAGCAAGCAATTCGGCCAGCAGGCTAGAAGGCAGTTTTTCGGTGCACAAAATTGAAAATTTACTTTTGATCCTACTCGACAAAAAGAAACTGAAGTGCAGAAAGACTTAATTCACTGTTCTATTAAATTTCAAATGATAACAGATATGGCTGCTATGGTAAAAATTGAAGCTTGCCACACTTAAATAGCTTTTAAATTGTTGATAATTCTACAATTATTTCATACAGATTAACCAAAGACACAAAACTCTTAACCGGAAGATAAGAACAACGTAATTCATTCATATTCAAAGCAAAAGTCTGACGTGAACTCCACATGACTTCCTTATGCGATCTACTAAAATATGCACTTTTTTGCTGCATTTCATTTATAGTTATTTCCCCGAATTTCATTACAGATATATTTTTCATTCAGTCAATAAAATTCTCACTTCTCAGCAAAGAAAAAATGCATAAAAACTCAAAACTGCTTCACTAAAATTTCTAAAATACAGGAAAACCTAAAACACAAGAGTTAGAAACCGTTAAAAAACAATTTTTACGATTAAATTAGAGTTTAAATTAATTAAAATTAGGCATGAAAACAGATTTTTCGATACAGAAATCTTTTGCCCCGACTCGGCAAAAAGATACGGAGTTGGTATAGAAACTGACTTAATTCATTATGCTAATAAGTTTCAAATTTAAACAAATGGCGGCGGCGTTAAGCTTAGTGGAACTTAAACAACATTTAAATTGTTGTTATTTCTACAACTATTGCATGCAGATTAGATAAAGGCATAAAAACCTTAACTGGAATATAAGGGCAATATAACTCCACCACTGTTAAAGCAAAAATGCACAATTTAACAACATATAAGAAAAAAAAGAACTTAGCTCTCCGAACCGAGTAACAGAGTGTGTAAGGTTTTAGTTAAACTAACCAAGTTTATTTTAATTTAAATCTTTTCTATCTCC
>KK117819.1:0-22578 GCA_000611955.2 Stegodyphus mimosarum
ATGTTTTAAATAGAAATTTAGATTTTATAGTGGATGTTGTTGAAGATAATATTATTGCCATATCTGTAATTACTTCGAACAACGAATTTGGAGTCTTGTCTACCTACTTCTCATCGGCTGAAGATTTGAATATTCCTCTTGCCAGACTGGAAGAGATAAAGAATAGGTACAAGGATTTTATTATTGCTGGCGATTTTAATGCTAGACATTATAATTGGGGAACAAACAACGTAGATGGACGAGGTTTCTCACTTAATGACTTCATTATACAACATGATTTGGTTTTAGTTAATAAAGAACATTCTCCTCCTACGTTTATGTCCCCAGTGGAAGTGGGTTGGATAGACATAGTCTTTGGTTCACCGGACACTGATTTTAATAAATGTATGGAAGTTTTGGAGGAAGACTCATTGACCATAAATATATATATACATAGATCCTGATTATGTGAATTGTAGGAAAAATGAGAAAAAGTGTATTACTACAAATAAAAATCTGATTCAAAAGTTTAGTCGACATTTTAGAGAGGGTATGTTGGAATTTGAAAGTCATATTGTAGACTCAAAGAACGGGTATGAACTAAACGAAGTTATTGAAAAATTTGAAGAAAATCTAAAATCGAAAATGAATATGAAACTCATAATTTCTCATAAAGGATATGGTCGAAAATTTCATTCTGCCTGGTGGACTTCGGATTTAGATTCTCAAAGAAGGAGAGTGAAAGCATTTCGTAAGAGCTTTCAGATTATGACATTGGATGATGCCGTGAGATTGAAGAAAAAAGTTATTTATAAATGTGAATTGGCTGAATATAAGATGAATATTAAAAAAAGGTATAAAATAAATGGTTTTCTGCTTAGTGCTGAAAATTATGATAAGAAATATAGAATGGCGAAAAACAAGATGAGAAAGAAATTGCTCTTACAAAGAAACAACGAAGACGATTATCGAAGCGTTTCAGAAATCTATAATGAGATGTTGGATGATTTATTAGGCGTACAACACCCTACTGAAGATATTGGTCATGACATAGATGAGTTCGTGGTTTTTAAAAGGCCATTTTCTTACTATGAAGTGTTCGAAGTGATTCATAGTTTAAGAAATAAATGTGCCCTCTGACTCGACGGGATTGGGGCCTCGTTGATTAAACAATTATTTGAAGACTACCCCTCTGTTTTCATTATTTTATACAATCAACGTTTACGCTATGCCCTTTTCCCGGAAACGTGGAAAATCGCAAGGATTGTTTTCATTCCCAAAGAAAACGGATCTTTGAAACCGATATGCTTGCTGAAGATTTTAGGGAAGGTCTATGATAAGCTACTTACAATAAAACTGACGTTTTATCAACTAATGACTGAGAATGAACCTGCCATCAGTATGGATTTACGAGGGGTAGGTCAACGGATCAAGCATTGCATAAGGTTATAAATGAAGTCCGGCAGAAACGTAAAGAATATCATGTGGCCCTGCTCTCGTCTGATGTTCGGGGTGTCTTTGATTCGGTTAAATGGAGTTCCCTTCTTTTAGCATTAGAAGATTTGAAAATATCTGACAATCTGTTTGCTGTAATAAGAAAATATTTTAAGAATAGATGGATCCTAGTTACGGATGAAAATGAATAAGTACTGACTAAACGTCAATTGTTCAAGGGATGCCCACAGGGTTTATGTTCGGCACCCCTGTTTTGGGACCTCATCTCCAATAAGTTAATATGCAATATTGACTTGAAAAATGTAGATTTTGTTTGTTATGCTGATGACTTTTTATTTATATTATCCGAAAAATTGCTTGAGAAGTTGGAAAATTTATTTAGTGATTTGGTGGAGCTACTGGAAAATTAGAGCTAGCAAGAAGAGATAAAATTTAATTTAGAAAAGTCCTACACAAAGTTTTTCCTGCAGGGTGGTAGAGTTACTCGCCCTTCCAGGTCCAAGTATAACGCTAAACGATTAAAGTTCGTTGAAAGATGAAATGTCTCGGGGTTATTATCGATACGAAAGTAAATTTTTTGTATCATCTTAAGGATGTACAAAAAAGAACTGATGGTATTTTGAAATATTATCGCAATACTTTTACTGCGGAAACTCTTGCAAAGAAGAGCTCTATCATGTTGTTTATTTTTAAAAATGTAGTAATTCCAATTTTCATGTATGGCATTGGCGCATGGGGCTGCAGGGCAGGGGATTAGACATCCACGCCAGAACCGGGACCTTCGTCCTGGGGAAGCCTTTCGAAGTTTGTATTATCCGGGTCCTGGAGGACCCCTCAATGACAGCGCAGACCCCACGGTCCCTGCCCGGCTTTATACGTCGCGATTAGCGGCAAGGACGAGTATCGTGGATACTAAATTAAAACACTGGACACCTTTGCCTCGGGGCACCACTCCCTCGGCATCAGAAAAACGCTTGGTGCCTTGCCTCACTTCGTCAGTCCCCGTCACTGGGACCGGGAGGGCCAAACCCCCACCGAGAAAGTCCATGATCTATGCACTATATAGCTCCACCACAGCCAGAGGAACAGACACGACAGTACCAGTACGGTCCCTGCCAAGCCTGAACCAACCTCAGAATAAACTCGGGCTCTAGTCCTGCGAAGACAACTTATTTGCCCCCGTGGTTGAGACTGTCTAAGTACAGATCCTAGCCAGTACTTCCCAGGAATTCTCCTGAGTCAACCCCCGGGGGATGAGGCCTTAGACAGTAACAACAAATTTAAAAGGTAAGGAGGTAGGACTAGACTTTACAATTTAGTTAAATCTAACAGGCAGACTTGGAAGCCTTACCGGCAATAGACTAACTAGATGGACAGAATGCGCAGCCGCTACTAAGATTAACAGCTGGAGGACAAAATAGCAAACGTGCGCTTCATTAGTGAAATCACGCTCTGTCTAATCTTTCTTATTCAAGAGTTTAAATACTCTTGTTCACCTACTTAATTTGCGTCCTGGCGAGGAAATGCGAGGGGAAATAAGAGAATTCAAGAAAGACTAAAATACCTACTATTATTCTAATTACGTTCCATTTTTTTTGTACAACAAATATAAAATAGTAATTATTATTGAAACAAATGTGATGTGTACAGCACATGACTTCGTTGTACGGAATATTAAATTAGACGCATTTCGTATTTCATTTAAATTTATTGGATTGATTTAAATCTACTTCGTCGATAGCGCATAAACCACAACAGAACAAATGCACTCTTTAAAATACACTATATTTGTATACCATAGTGACACTCTGGTGCTAGCTTCACTTAACAGCGTTACATCTCATTCATTTTATAACTCATTTCAAATCTGGAAATATGACGAATCAGCTATGTGCTCGCCAGAATTCGGCCATAGATATTCTGCTTTTCTGGTTAGACAAATAACCATAACTTATTCGATGGCAGCACGCATGGGACAAAGGGATAATTTTTAAGAAACATATTTTGAATATTTTACTGAAGTTTTGAATATACTTTTGTATTTGTTTCCAGGAAGTTTGCTGAGTGTAAGCAGCATAGTCGTTATGCATCCTATAATAATATAATTCCGTAATCCTTGCTAATTCTCTTTGAAATCGGAATTAAGATTCCAAATTTCTGATTGACAAACGAAAGTATTATGAGGAAAATTACAACCAGAAGCTTTATATTCCTAGTAAGCCTTTTCAGGGAATTGTTACAAAATTTGAACCAAAAAGCTTCTCGCTGAAAGAGTTTCAAACTCATACGAAAATAAAATTTTAACATTTTCTTTTGCATCGTGCGCAAATTCCTCCTTTCAACTATCCCTAGAAACTGTCTTCGCTTTTTATACTTTTTCTTAAAGGAATATTTTTTTAAGAATCGCTTTTATCTATTTTTTTACCTCTTATATTCCTTCTTTCTTACTCTTTGATCGATGTCATTTATTGTGAGCCTGAAAGGTTTATATCAAAGTTTGAAAGGAATTCAGAATGCGCGAAATTTCAGGTCTGTAAGGTGTTGAATTGAGCGAAATAAGGAATTCCGTTCTTATGTAAGCTCCCATCAAGAGGACAGTACTGTTCTTATGGATAGGGGTTTGGTAATAGAAGGTGGACAAAGCTTTCGATAATAAATGGAACTTTTCTGAATTGGAACAGCAGACAATAGAAGAAATTCTCCATTTCCCTAAAGCCTTACGTATAATTCATTGGTTATACCATACCTAGAAATTCTGGAATTAATAAATGTATATATAAATCACAGAAGCGAAACAAGTGGCTGCAAATCAAGTGCCTTGAGACGAAGAAATCTAGAGTAATTTCCCCTTGTAACGATGCTCGATATATTGGGTTACGGATATAAAGCAAATGTTTGCTAAAATTGCACGTAAATAATGAAGCTTCGGGATTTGCACACCGAAACAAAAAGAATGGCGGAAAATTAAGTCGCACAATCCAAAGAAATCTAGAGTAGCTTCCTCTTATAACACTAATCGACATGCTGGGTTCCGGATAAAATACAAGTGCTTGCTAAAATTTTACTTAAATAACGCACACTTAATACAGAAACAAAGAAATCTAGAGTAACTTCCTCTTATAACGATGCTCGATATATTGGGTTCCGGAAATAAAGCAAATATTCGTTAAAATTTTACATAAATAACATAACTAAAAAATTTGCACGCCTAGTATCAAAGTAAAGCATCTATTATTTTTCGTGCGTCAGTGCTAACTAATGAAGGTCTTGCGTCAGATGCTTTCATGAAGGAACAGCCGTGACCCGTATTTATGCTACACACCGATAACTTCAATATGAAGAACACACTTTCAAAGTACACCTTTCGAACATGAAAAGGAGTCTGCATCTAAGTAAGCTTGAGACTTATTCCAATTAAAAGTTTAATTTGCAGAATTACAACAGAAATACCAAAAGACACGTGTGTGGTTGTTTCAGCATGGCAAAGAACACAAAGTCTATCTGTCAATGAAGAGAAATTCCTTCATGGAAGACCTTTTAACCCTTTCACTCTTAGTGATCTGACATTGAAACCACCTATTAAATATTATATAGAATGTAAGCCGGTGATTCTTTTTGGGGGTAACTAAATGCATAAAAAGGTAGCATAGGACGCCATCTTTTGGCACTTAGCAGAAATTTCAGGATAAAATGCAGCGCTTCATCAATATTGGCATTTTCTAGGTGTGATGCCACTTCTAGAGTGAAATAATGTTGCTTTTTCTGCATGCTGTGCAATAAAACTTTAATATCGCATGTGCAGTTACTGGTCATTATTTTCTCACTGTTGATGGCTTCGTATATTATGTGGACGGTACAACTACAAATTCGTAATTGAAGGTCTCTACGACGTATGGAGATCAATCCTTACCACTGCAAGATTTTAGAATTTCTGTAGCGACAGGATCGATAACACCGCGAAAACATGAATAGCGTGGAATAGAAAGTGAAGACATCAATCAACACAGGTGCTAGAAAATACAGACGTTTTGTCCCATCTGAGATTCGCCAACAAGAAGCAACATATATACCAATTTATGGACATCTTCGCGCATTTATGCAGTACAAAAGCTCAATCTCATCGCACAAAGTGACAGTAAATAGTTTGTAATGTTAGACTCTGACTGAAAGAGAAGAAAACTATTTTCTACAGTATCATAAATCAAGACGTACAATTTTAGCGGTAACCACCATATTTAATGAAAATTTTTTTTAAAAAAATTGTGTTATTTATATTAATCATTAACAATATGGTAACCATGTGACAAGCAAGTAAGCTTTTTCATTGACTACATTATTTGGGAACCAAAGGGTTAAGGGCATTTGGCATGGAAAATACGAAGAAAACCAACCATGCATCCAATCCGTTCACCTATATTCTAACCCGGGTCCAAGTACCAGTATTCAGTGGCCTTAACTATACGGCCGCAGTTGGGAGAAAAACAGCTGAAAGTGTTTGAAATGTTCCAGTTTTTTTAAATAAAATTTTGATCGCACACGTGAAACGTGCATAGTAGAAAAGTCAACATCTCTTTGGTAGAGCTATAAAAGTACAAATGAATTTACGACAGCAACTGGAAGATTAGAGCTAGCTGTCACGCCATTGTGCAGCAGAACAGTTTGCTTGGGAATTTTGGAGCTGTTCAGCTCAAAGTCCGAAGTATCGACTTTTCACCCGAGGAAGAATTCGTCATATTAAACATACGGCGCATTGGTTTTCAGTGCTGAAAGAGATGTCAGTTATTCTTTTGTAGCTGTCTAAATGCCTCCTTCACCTGTATTAATCAATTCCTCAGTTTTGTTTAGTCTCCGCGCATTCAATTCCCGACCATTATCTAGCTGTTGCTTTCAACTTCAGAATTCTTTCAGAAATTCAATAGCTATTGACTACAATAATGGCTAAGATAAGAAATTTCATAAATGGAGTACATTCTAAAGTTCCTAATAAAAAAATAATCCTTTAAATTAAATTTTGTTGTTCCAAACGGCCGAACACTTTAGGAATGGCCAATACCCATAGATCATTTAACTGATTCATCACCCAGAACGTTTTTCCAGACTGCACCTGAATAGAGGATGACTGAATGACATTCGTAAGAATGGTAAATATGAGAATTTAAAAGGTTAAAATGTGTTATAAAGGCGTACTAAATATTATTTTTACTTATCTCCTCAGAGCTACTTTTTTATTTCGACTTTTACATTATTGGTAGATTGTTTTCTATACATTTTTTTAGATGATCATTGATACATTGTTTCACATACGAAAATTCGTACTAAGATCTATATACAGCAATTATTTTTTTTAAATGAATGAATATCGAGATAACTGTAGATGCGTTTTTTGCACCCATAGTACATTACTGCAATTAATGGTGAAAGATTAACAGCAGGAGCAAACAAGGACGCCAGCGAATCTTTGCAACAACTTTATGATTTCGGGACAAAAGAAGTCTGATATCCTCAACATCTACGCGTCCAAGAATGAAGCCGCCTTTTGTTTTTATATTTATGACGACTTTATTTCTCTTTTTATCTTCATGGAATAGAATGATTATTTTGCTAGGATTTTAAAAGATTGAATGCATGTGTAAGAATGTCAATCTAAGAATTTCAAAAGACTGGGCACTTTCCGAAAGGAATTTAGTTTTTGAGTTCAGGGATAAGTTAAAAATTGTGTGAATTAATCAAAATGGCATACATGCGATCAAACCCTTCTATAGAAAACTTGGTTATAACGAACCCTCGCATAAAATGAACGGACGTTTTGGTCCCTTGCAACATTTCTGTTTATTTAATGTTATTTTATACGATTGTAGCGAATCACCAAATGAATAAAATTCCGATATAATGAACTTCGTGGATAACTTTTTCGTTTCCCTTTCTTTTATTTCTTTCCACATTTTTAAGAATTTTTAAAAGTGTTAAATGAAAAATTGCTGACTCCTAAAATCCTCTATGTTTAGGACGTTAGGATGTATATTCCTTCCAATGTAAGGAGAGCTGAAAGACCTTTGTGTTATTTTTTTTATTTAGAGCCTTATCCTTCCTCTGCGTTCTTTAATATTATGCGAAGCATCTCTAACGCCTATTTCTTGTAAAGCCAGGGTAATAAGCATATTTTAGGATACTATGTGGCGTCCGTGACTATCAAATCAAAGAACACGACTCCATCTTAATCTCCGACTTCATCTGAATTCTTTGACTGAGTTACGGACAGAGCTATCTTCAAGGCTGATGCTAAGCTGAAAACACTGGAATTTTTGCTATACAAGGAAAGAATAAGTAGTGAATAGATGCTTACGAAATTTGGATTATATAAATGATTCGTCTGAATTTGGAAATGGAAATTTTTTTTATCCTTCTCGGCTTGTTAGGTTGAAGTGTTTAAAATACTGTCGAAATTCTTTATGAATAGGAGGGAGTTCCATTCATCAGACCTCTGTAAGATTTAGGGTATTTTTTATTAAGGTTATTGTACCTTTGCTTTCCAACGTATATATCTTGGGAGAAATGGATGCAATCTTACTGGAGTTGGATAAAACAGATTATTGATGAATTTAGAAGGTATTTCTCCCACCTTCTTCGCATGCCTTCGTGATGTAGTGGTCAGCCGGCTCGGCGCGTATTCGAGAGATCCGGGGTTCGAATCCCGGCGAGGGCATTGCTCATTTTTCATCTCTCCTGCTTCGAAATAACCTAATGTCTCTACAAAATTAACTTCCTTTTTTATTTTCTTGAATCGTTAAATTCCGCATATTCTTTGAATGTTCACATAATCACCCTCTATACTGAAGAAATTTTCGATCTCAAAGATTTATCGTTATGTCGAGTGGTAAACGTATAGCGCTTTATGTATATTATTGGACTGAAAGGAAGGTGAATATTATTCGAACAATGCAGAATGCATGCAGTCAGATCTGTCGGGAATATAGTTTAACTTAGTCTAAAGATGGTACTATATGGAAAAATTGATGACTATTCAAGATTACTCGTGATGATTATTTATTAATATATTTTTTTTAAGTTAGAATTAGCATTCACTTTTTTGAGACATGTGACAATGTTGTTCAATCTTTTTTTTTATCAATTGTTGCATAATGTTGTGGGATGATGTTTTTTTTTTTTTCTTATCACATCGGATATAGCGAACTAAGCTTTCGATCCCTTAAAATTTTGTTGTAGTAGGTATATATTGTAAAATGTAATTTTCTAGCGCTGTACTTTCATAGAAAATAATTATGCGATCATAAAATTTTAAAACTGCTATGCGTAACAAAATAATAAATGATTAATTATGTCCTCTTCATATCTTTCAAAACTACGTTCCGAAAACGGATTTCGCTGCAGCGCATAGTACAAAATTAAGTATCGTAAATTCATAATTACATTTTATCCGTATGCCGTTGATAGATTGCGTAATAAAATGGAAAAATTATTAAATCAATTTAAATAACTTTTATAAAAAAGGTGGAGACGACATATATTCTTTACACACATTCACATTAAAATACATTCCAAACATTTCGGAACGTGTCTGAAAACATAACAACAGAAAATCTCTAACGATCAATCAAGAAATCATTTGCCTTTTTGTACACCGAGCCGAAGGGGGTGTTCATAGGAAGCTTTCGTTCGAATCGAATTTGAATGGCAATAGGAAACACATCTGAATGAATCATCGTTTATAATTAAATGGTCAGCCTCGAAGTAATCGAGTACTGTCTTCTAATTTATATCATCTACGGAATTATTGTGAGAAATTAAAGCAGCTTGTGTCGTTTTCCGAAAGGGAAATTTTTGGGGAATTGAAAATCGATGTCAGCGTCTGCAAGAATCGATTTATAACGTGTGGACAAGTGGTATAAGACCATGCATGCAATAGCTTATTTGAACTGTGTTGTATTATTATGCATTACCAACATTCTTCTGAGCGTTGAATAATGTTTAATTTATTTCTGCTTTGTGCAGTTTTGATAAAATATTGAGAAATATTTTGAGCTGCCAAGACTTATTGTAAATAAATTCTTACATGAAATGAAGGATTTCATTTTAGAATTTTTAAAGAACTTTATTTTTATATATAATTGTGGTCAATTTACTCTATGTATTTGTTATTAGATTAATTCAAGATAAAAGTTCGTTAAAGATTATAAACGGCTTTTAAAAAGGAGGGAGACAAGTTTTAAATTTTAAGTTAGGCAAAAGTCAAATTTATATTGATACTAGTTTTCGAAGAAAAGTGAGTGTACTTCAGGAAAAGATAATTAAATTAACTTTTTCAAACATATTACTGATTTTATCGTACTTACACTGGCCTACTAATTGCCTCTATTCAAAGGAAGAAAGTTTCCATTGATGGATGGCCACAATGGCACAATGGATAAATTAGGTTGAAAGTTCAGTAACTGAGAGTGATAGATGCAAATTTTCGAGAAGGTAACGCAAATATGTCGGATGTGTATCGTAAATATGCACCAGTTTTTCTAAACCCACAGAACCATCCCTTTCCTTAGACAATTAGCCTTCGTCAGCTTTGCTTTATCAATTTGTAAGGCATTTCTTCTCTCCTCACCGCGTACGTTTCTGGTGTATTGAAAACACGGCCGGCTGGCAGTTGCGATGTCCGCATTGACAATTCCGGAGAGGGCATTGCTAGTTTTTTCCAGCTTCTTCTTCTCACTATTTTTAAAAAAACGTTAATAATGGTGACTGAACTAAAATGTGATGGACAGTAACTCGTCTCTATCAGAATTTAGCGACTTGGTTCCGTCCTTGCTAGCCGACCTTTAAGTGGGAGATAATGCAAAGACTTTTATAGCTCCCTACCGAGTGCCTTCGTGGTATAACTGGAAGGACGTTCGGCTAGCAGTTGGAGGTCCGAAATTCTAATCTACGTAAAGGCATCGCTTGATTTTCTTATTTCCTATTTCGAAAATTTAAGAGACTTCGCAAACCAGCCTAGCATTCAGATGGGCAAAATTCTGAATTGTTCTTCTGCAAATTAACTACTCCATCTCATATTAAAATGAGGAATCCAGAATATGAGCATGGAGATTAAATAATGGATCTAATTCATAGCCACAAAAAATGGGAAATGAAGCCCATATCGGGTTTTACATAAATTTCCCGCCATCGCAAAATAGCGTCTGCGTAAACAGTTCGCGTTGTCGTGTTTAATCATATTTTGTCAAATGAATAATTTTTGGCATTTGAAAGAATATCGTAATCATTAAGTACAAGATGTCTGAAATGGAAATATCACGCTCTCAGATTAGAACCATCATTTACTTCCAGTTCTATTACAAAAAGTTAGCTGGAGAATATCACCAAATCATGCGCACAGCTTTAGGTACTAATGTTGTATCATATGACACTGTGACGGTTTGGTACCGAAAGTTCATAAACAAGGTCTATGACATTCAAGAAGCAAGGCACTCTGGTTGGTCTACTGATGAGGCCCGCCTGCGAGAAATTTGTAGAAGAATCACAGTATGTAACCACTTGAGAGCTTGCTAAGCAGTTAGACGTTAGTGACATGTCCATTAGTCGTGCTATGCGTCGCATAAACTTGATATACAATTTTAATCCCTGGGCGAAGCATGAGATGACTAAAGTGGATAAGGACAGACGTGTTCGTGTCCGCACTAATCTGCTCGAATATCAATGCAAGGACAAACTTCTGGACCGGATCGTCACTTGTGATGAAACGTGGATTTACTTCAACAACAAACGCCGAAAAGGGGGTTGGTCTACACCCGGTGAGCCCGTCGGCAGCGTCGCAAAGCGCAATTTGACTAACAAAAATCATGCTTTGTATCTGGGATTGCCGTGGTGTTTGGAAAAGAGTACCTGGAAAAAAATATAGTCCTCTAAACAAGCTGTAGAGCTAGCTGCTAGTCCGTGTTGAAGCTGCTTTCAAGGAAAAACGTCGAACTGAGTTCCAGCGCTGAAAGGTAATGTTCCATCAAGATAATGCAAGATCACATGTGTCTGCATTCACCGGCTGGACTCTCTGCGGACTCGAATGGGATCTTTTACCACACGCAGCGTATAGCCCCGACGTCGCTCCTTCGAACATCTAGCGTTTTTCAAACCTGCAGCTACATCTTGCTGATTTTCCATTCTGCACATGATGTACGAAATGAGGTTGATCTGTTTTTGGACATTCGTTCACCACGTTTCTGGGCCGAAGGTATAGTAAAACTATCAAAACATTGGCAGAGAAATCATAAGTTTGGCTGCCGATTAGCACACCCACTAAAGGTATCGCTTTTATGCATTCTTTTCCTAACTTTATTAAGAACGTTTTTTGGAGGAGAACTTTATCGAATTAGATATTTGAAAAATGCAATGATGTTTCTTGTTAATAGAATATATTACGGATCACTGTTAATGACTCTGCTTCGGCCTTTTGTCAAATCTATGATGAGTTTCGTGCATTCGTGAAATTTAATATCTTGAACCTTTGGCAAATAAAATGCAAAAAGCATCGTCCATTGGTGCATACGCAGGTGGTATGAAGTACTTGATGTAGCAATGATGTGAAAGGGAGGTAATCGAAAAATAAAACAGAAGTTAAAGAAACATCAAATCATCTCACCCAATCATGAAAATTTGACTTGTTGAAAAATCTGACGGAAGGTTGAAATTAATACAGACAATGGAACCATAAACAACTAATTTGGATTTGAAAGACGAGTCATATCATAATAATGGGTGAAAAGCAAAGTGCCTAGAGCCATAAGCCTTACTACTCTCAATCAACAATATCATTTCGAATTTAAAAATGCCGCAAAGTTTACAAAGTGTTGTATTAGCAACCTTCAGTTACGGCGAAAGATCTGCGGATATCTCAGATTTGGAAAGACAAAAAGAAATTCGCAAGTAAAGACAAACTGCAATTGTCAATAACTCAAAAATACATCATTATGTTTTAAATAACTGTAGCAAATATGTAAAATAATTGTAATCCTTCATATATTCCAATAATAAACACGGAATCCTTTAAGACAAAAGTCAAGTAGTCTGAACTGGCTAAATAAAATGATCTGCAAATAATTTCCTGCCATCTCTTTCAGCTAGCAAAAAATAGTTCAAAAGCAATGTGCCATTACTTCTTCAAAAAGAGCTATTTATACATGAATCAATGACTTAGCACGTCTAGGTGAGAAGAAAGAATCGGATTTCGAGTGCTGAAAGCAGCGATGACAAAGAATGGGAGATAGAAATAATTCATTAGCTGTGGAACTTGAAGATAACACGCTCGTTGGAGATGTTATTGACTTTGACTGCAGTCATCGTCTCAAAAGAAAAAGAAAGCTTTCGGATAGCAGCTAGAATAAAGAGAATAAAGCAAGGCGACGGCTTATAAAGCCGTGGCCCTTATTCTTTGGAAGGTACCGGAACGTAATATTGAACTCGTATTTAAATCATGCACCCTATCCATTGAAAACACTTAAGAATTATTAATTCTTTTTTCCGATTCAGTTCCGGGAAGTATTTTTTTTAAATGTAAGAAAGTAAATGTAAGCGTCATAAAATCATTACATATTTCATCGCAACATCTTTTTAAAACATTATACAGGGTGTTTATAAAGTCCCGGACCCATTTTGATGTTTAATAACTCATAAAATAACGAAGATATAAAAAAACGTATGGCATTTATTGATGGAATAACTTATATATTTTCCTTTTCAGGTTTGAATATCTTTACTTTTGTAAATACCGTCTGCGCGTGTGGTTAATTTCTGATAATTTCATTTTCCAGTCAAAATATCTGTACTTTTCTAAATATCGTCTGCTTATTAATTGCATTTTTACTTGCCAAAAGCAGCATCTTGCGGTGGAAAAAGAATTTTCTAGAAGCTGGAAGTATCGAAGATAAGAAACGTTCCGGACGTCCCTGCAAAAGTGATTTTGATGTTGAGCGTGTAAGAGAGATATTTTTACACAATCCTAGAAGATCTGTGAGACCAGCGGCAAGAGAATTGGATATGCCAATTTCCCAAGGTTATTAAGAAACATTGTACAAGGTTATTATGAAAAAAATAAGACTGCATGCATACAAAGTTCAAATTGTTCAAATTTTGGAACAGGACGATAGGCCTAGGAGGATGGCCTTTGCAAGAGATATGCTAAGGAGGATAGAAGATGATGCTGAATTTCTAAAGCGCATAATGTTCTCCGACGAAGCATCCTTTCATCTTTCTGGCATTGTTAATTGCCATAATGTGCGCATATGGGGATCTGTAAACCCCCATGAATACCGTGAGGCCCAAAGGGATTCCCAAAGGTTAATGTGTGGTGTGGACTAATGCACGACCGAGTCATTGGACCTTTCTTTTTTACAGAAAAGACGGTTTCATCAATCGTATACTTAGACATGTTGGAAAACTTCGTATTTCCACAACTAGAAGAGCTTCAGCCACATGTCTTTTTGCAACAAGATGGTGCACCACCTCATTGGGGTACCATCGTAGTTCTTCGAATGACCATTTTACAGGAAGATGGATTGGGCGAGGAGGTCCAATTCTTTGGCCGCCCAGATGACCTGATATAACGCCGCTGGACTTTTCCCTTTGTGGATTTGTAAAGGACAACGTTTACAGGAGGAGAGTGTCGAACATTGATGAGCTAAAAGCCAGAATGACAACCGCAATAGCCTCTGTGGATGCCGACATGCTTGCCAGTTCCTGGCGTGAAACTGAATATCGACTTGATATTCTCCGTGCGACGAAGGGGGCACACGTGGAAGTTCATTGACAAGGGTCATGAAACTTTTTGAGTCTATCTAACCATTTATGTTATTAATTTTAATCTATTTTTATTATTTTATGAGTTATTAAACATCAAAATGGGTCCGGGACTTTATAAACACTCTGTATTAATATTTTGTTCCAAGCTGTTGAGTTTCATATTTTCTCTCTTCGAATACATTTTACAATTTCGTTAAAAAACATTCTTGGATATAGCTTATTAGCATATATAATTTAAAATTCCACGGGACTTTTAATTTCTGAGTACGCAATGTAGTCTCGTGCTCTTTATTTATATTCATTGCTATTTATATATTTCATATAATATCATCATTTTGTATGAACTATATGAAGTAGAACTTGGCAGTGTCCGTATTTGCTTTCTCATATTATTTAGTTCTTATAAAGACTCGAGGCTACAAGTTTTTTAACTATTTTCAGCATTTGTATTTGTTTTCAGAACAATCTCATTACTCGTTTTTTCCAGTGCAAATTCATATTAATCTCTAACCAGTATTACTAATTTTTTAATAATTATTTTCTGTACATCCTTGTTAAATCGTCCATTGCATTTGGCGAGATTTAAGTTTCGCACAAAATGTATAAATGAAGGGCTTTGTATTTATTAACTCTTTATCATATTACTTGTAATTTTATCTTTATTGCCACTTCTACTTTCGTCGTTTCGCACCAGGAGTAAATAACGCTGCCCTTGAAGCTTTGAGAGAGATTTTGGCAGCAACCTCTGGCATCCAAACTGTCTTTACTATCTTCACCTAGATCATAGATGTACCTGAGTCAGGTTTAACCTTTTACTAGCCATGTTTAGTCGCGTGATTAGAGGACCTGAATCAAAGGTTTCAGTAGGACTTTGCAGCGCGAATTTATATTTTCATAGTTTAAGTTTTGGTTTGATTTTTACGTTCTGTTAAATCCCGCAAGAAGTGGTAATTACATGAGCCGTGTAAGTTTATAAGTTCTGGTAAAAAGGATACAAATAAAAAAAAACCTCCCTTTCGTTAGCACTTACTTAAGGTTTATTTTAATTCTTCTTCCAAGTTCGGAGTTATTTCCACTAAAAGACTAATACGAGGCAATAAACAGCCTGATCGGAATTTAGCTTTGAAATACATAAGCTTCGCACAAATGGAGTTTAAAGTCTTTCCATGAATGCAAATGATTAATGCCTAAAAACTATTACAATTACACATATATTTAGAAAATTCGTTTAATTTGTTTAACCAGTTAATTTATATTAAAAATCTTTACCGTCACGTCTCTCTTTTCCCGCCAAAATGCAAATTAGCTGGAGTGTATTTAAGTTGGAGTTTGAGAAGATTTAGACAGAGCATGTTTTCCTAAGTGTATACTCCGAATATGAGAGTTCCTGTCTTCGACTGTGCATTATAATTACCGGTGGCATTTCACGCTAATGAAGCTTTAGGAGCCAACTTCTCGTTTAAATTACTCTGCATAACCGTTGGATGTTATCTATTTAGATTTAGTTTTAAACTGAATTTCTGTTTTGAGTTCTCGCCATAAATGTTGGCTGATTTGTAAGCATCAGATGTGCCTTCTGTTCATCAGTTTTAAAATAAAGGGTTTTTTATGCCCTTCAAGTCTCTGTAATATTTTTTGATGACATAGCGATAGTTCTTGTAGAGAATAAGCCACAAGTAAGTAAAAGACAAATTCCTTAGATACTGTTTTTTTTTGAAAATGATAATGGCAATTATTGCGTTTTTTAATGAACAAAATGATGGTAATAAACTTAATGGTCTCCTTTGTAGCTTCGAGAATGTCAATATTCTAGCTCTCGCCATTTGTTCTTCAACATTTGCTCTGTAATACGTGACACAGCATCTGTTATTCTGGCCTTCAAAATATTAGTATCACAAACTGGTTAGAGAAACCTAAGTTTTTGATATATCTTTCTCTGCTTCCAGACGCTGTTAAAAATTTCATTATAGATAGCAGGCCTGGTACTTTTAGAAAGGTCTCTAAAGTTCTCAATTTCTTTAAGACTTTTCACGCCAATTCCTCATTCTCTTAAAATACGGAGGACTGTGTCCGTACAAACTTCTAAGTCGTAGTTGCCAGGTGATTTAGATTTTATGATATTACAAAATACATTTAGCATTTTCTTTGGTCCAAGTTGGTATCCTGGAGAGAACTCGGATGTTTGTAAATGTACAGAATCTTTGCAGCACAGAGCAGTCAAAATTCACGCCGAGGAATGTGTCATTACTTCTTCAAAGATATTTATGCATCAATCGTTCAATGACTTAGTAAATCTAGGTGAGAAGAAAGAATCTGATTTTGAGTGCTGAAAGCGGCGATGATAAAGAACGTGAGATAGAAACAAGTCATTAGCTGTGGAACTTAACACATTAGTTGGAGTCAAAGTCTCAAAAGAAATGAAAGCTTTTGATAACAGCTAAAATAAAACAATGCAACGGTTTATAAAGCAGGGGCGCTTATTCTTTTTAAGATACCGGAATGTAAGATACCGCAACTAGCTACCGTAAAGTTCTATCTAAAGGTTTAGTTGTAGTGAAAAAGGAGTGATAGGATCTTAGATATAGCCTTCGTGGGGTTCTCCTTTGAAATAGAGGAGAAAGTGGACAAAAGTCTCCAAGGCCCGCGTCGAACAACAGATGCTGTAATAAGCTCATTGCCGCAATAAAATTCGTGAACTTGTTCTGATGTTACTGGCAGACAAATGAGATACATGACGACAATGCTAATTTTGGAGCCATTTATTGGATAGTATACAGCATGGCTCATACGTAAGACAATGTAATGATAAAAAATCCCCTTTCTAACCTCCACGGTTATTCCACGGCCAAATGTTTGAAATGAGAGAAAGATTTAATATGTTCACCTGATCACGAGGCGATTCAATTTCCAAAAGTTTGATGTCTAAGCCCAGCAGCCGCTTTAACAAGGAAGTATTACCTTAGTTTACACATTTTCCCATTACATTTCATTACACCTTCACATTTTCAATAATATCATATCATAAATACTTGTTAAGCTTTTACATATCTAATATGTGTACAAGATTATTCTATTTGCTATACATTACTTTCGCATTTTCTCATAGTATTTAGTTTTTCTTGATGTCCTCTTTACCTCCGAGAAAACATAGCATTATACAATAAAATACTACTGCATTCACCAACTATAACTTTGTTGTACATAATTATCTCACAATGTCTTAGAATATTAGTTTGGGATATAGTTATTTGTCCATATAAAAGAAAATGCACTGTTAAAATTTAGACGGTTAAACATTTAATACGGTTAAATGACATCCAGTACAGCCCCTGCGTTTTATTTATAAATATGTATGTACAGACATAACTCTGAAAAATGTATAACTTTAAAAGTATTAAGTATCTAACTATTTTGTGAAAATATTCTAAGACTCTATTATTACATAGTAGGATTTTCATTTAGAATTGCTCTGATGTTACATATTTCATTAAAATAAGCAACATTATTAAAAATATGAATATTTATAATTTATGTATAGTAGTATAATTTATGTATTTATAATTTATGTATAGTATTTATGTATAGCACATGTAGAATAATTTATACAATTTAAAAATGGAATACAGCTTCTAGAAATAATTGTTTTAAATGAAATTAATTTGGAGAACGAGTTTTTGAACTAAGCTTTACAATTTCTTTTCTAAAATATAAATCATTTCTCCAAGAAAGTAATCATTTCCTTTAAAGTATATGTTATTAAACAAGACAACTATGTATGCTGCCAATATGTACATTTAAATATTTATCTAAGCTCAAACAATTAATTAAACAACGATTATATAATACAGACGTGGAAGAATTTAGCTTTGCGTTTTTCCTATGCTCAGCAACATACACTCTACTCGTTTTTGCCAAACATTTACTTAAATTTCATCAATGGTTATTTTATTTAAGCATATTCTGAATTTTCAAGTTTTCTTTCCTCCATTTATGGACAAGAATGGTTTATTATCGTTTAAAAACATACTACACCACAGTTTAGGTACCATCGTACATTAAGATTGACAGCTTTTTTCTATAATAGCTCGTGGTACTTTGTAAAGATCATCAATCATGTCCTTAAAGTAGGTTTGATGTTATGAAAAATGAAACTGAATTTGTCGTAGCCCATCATAATGAGGCTTCAAAAATAATTTATAATAAGAGTATCCTCTGCATATAAAAAAGGTATGAAGCATAAATAAAAATGCATAAGTAAGTAGTGTTGTAATATTTTGCCCGATGTGCGAGTAATCTGCACTTTTTTTAATGCATATTATTTATTCAGTCGTCTTTAAAGCATTTACTGGATGGTTTATTTAAAATTCTCCTTCCTATTTTAAAGACGCAAAGCATCACAATGTGTTATATGTGGTAGAGATCAGCTAAAACCGTTCCCTCATTGAAATGAACCGATTTTTTTCTATGACTTACCGCTCACTAACAATAACCTTCATGAAAAAGATCCAGAACGAAGGACGAAAAGACGGTTTGGGAGGAATGATTGAAGAGCAGAAAGAATCGAATGAGCAATGGGATCGGGGCCGATGAGCGAGGTTGCAATGAAGAGCGAAAAGAATCGAACGGGTAGTGGGGTGAGAAGAATCGACTCAATCAAATGCTAATTACCTGAAATGCTTTATTTAAATTATAGTTTGAGATTTCCTTTCTACACAGAACTAACAAGAAAATTCTAGAACAAAAGCCGAATAGTGGCCGAGCGGTGAAGTTGCTGAACATTGGTAGTTCAGTCCGGAGTTCAAATCCCGGTGGACGGCCTGACTGCATGGACGTTTTCGTGGTTTTTCCCATGTGTAATGTGTATACTAGCCAGTTTCCCTTAAAACGTCCTCCACGAAGGCATCCTTCCCTCAGTCAGAGAGTCCTTGAATGTGTTGCCATAATCATATAAACCAAACTAAAAAAAAACCTGTTTTAAATTGGAAAATGATAGAAATTAAGTTCACTTTTAACACAGAAGAATAAAAATTTTTTTCTTCTTTCAAATGGGAACTTTTCCGGCACGCTTCCAACAACAGTTCTGCTCTTTTTTCGCGATGAAGCGTTCGCTCGCTCACGAAAGCAAACAGCTCTCCAAGAACTGTTAAGTGTTCCGTTTAAATTCCGTTTTCTGGAATTAGAGTAAGTTCGCTCAGTAAAGAGGTTAGGTTAGGTTATTCAATTATGGCAAAGCACACGAGGGCTATCTGCCTAAAGGGAGGGATGCCTTCGTGGAGGACTTTGTAAGGGAAACTGGGTCGTATATACGTTACACATGGGAAAAACCACGAAAACTCCCATGCAGCCAGCCCGTTCGCGGGATTCGAACCTCGGACCGAACTACCAGTGTTCAGCGTCTTTACCGCTCGGCCACTGGTGGGCCGCTCAGTAAAGAGAATCGTTTCTTTGAATCAGTTCCGGAACGGATTGACCAAATGTAGTCCGCATACAAAATGAAGAGCAAATGTTTCCATTTACATGGAATCAAAAATAAAACATAATTCAAGAAACGTTTGTCACATTAAAAGTTGAAGTGACAGTCAGTGCAGTGCAGATTGTTGAGAGAAGTACTGATCAGTTTATTTTTTTTAAAGGAAATAGTCGTATAATATTATAGAATTAGTATTCTAAGAAATGCTGACAAGCAACAGTATTGGCACATTGTAAAGTCATAATACTGTTTGCATAAACTAAAAACTAAAAATATTTTCAGATCAATAAGTTTTTTGTATGATTATTTAGATTATGATCCTGTAGATATAACTGACAAAATTTCAGCGTTTGAAAAGTTACAAAATATATAGCAGATTTATATTCCTGATACGCTTCCAATAAAAGCTCTCCGTCAACTGCAAAGCGGCGTTCCACTGGGATATATCGAAGCTAGGGAACACAATGGACATAACAAACACAGCGGATTAGCTAGAGAAAACCAGTTTTTGTCACTACGGTCTCAGTTGAAAAATATGAACTTCGCGCAAAACGGAGCTAGTCGACACATGGAACCGACCAAATAGAACAGTATTTCAAATCATCATCATCAACAGACGCACGCTCAGTTAAATTAACAACATGGTTGATGATATGAACGATTGATTAATTGATTTGATTTAAAGTGAGGACGAGTATACGGCCTGACGGCTTTTATTCCACAGTTATTATCCCTATACAGAAATTCATTTTAAAAATCTTAAAATCCACTTTAAAATAATTTTCAAGTGGTGCTTGATCATAAGAAGTCCAAATCTTGGTAGTCGCTGGATTTCGGCAATTAGACTACAATTTTCGCTCATATCTTACGAATCAACAAGATACAAAAAATAAAGAAGCATCTTATCCACTATACAGCGATAAATTAAAATTAAAAGTTTCCTCCTCAGAAGATTTTGCTGATATTTTCCCGATACTCAAAGATTCTAAAATTTTTAATTTACTTCAAAATATATCTACATTAGCACAGGAAATTAAAGAAACGCAGAATACCCATCAAAAATTCATTCTTGCATTCAAAGCACCAGAAATTATACACCAGAACTTATACCAGAACTATACTTATACTAGTTGCGTTCGTTTTTAACACAAACGCTCCATTTTGCTATTACTATTTTCCATTACCACAAAGCTATCTTATAGTGTAGATAGATAAAAATGGCAAGTTATAGTTTCTGCTATTATAAATTTGGTCATTTTATATCTTCACAGTTAGCAAGTTTTAGCATAGAACCAACGATATTCATGAATATATCTTATTCTTATCTACGATGATATATAAATGTTCATAAGCATTTTACAGGAAAAATATTATTTATTAATGTTCGTTACTTTTTCCCCATGCATGCAAAATAACAAACTGGTAATTAATAAACTACGAAAATTTTATTGTCAACTTTATACCACAATTTCCTTGACGAAAAATTAAAGTACATCTTTTCTCTGTCGTAGCATTTTAACGGCCTTTCATAATCTCTCCTATATTCAAAAATGTCAAAATTGATATTTTATGCAATGCAAGGTTTTTAATTTTAATATATGTCCTCTTTTATCTCAGAATAAATTAAAAATTGCTTTATAATATGATGCTTCGTCGCTGTTAAAAATATTTAAATCTGCAATTTATTCACAAATCGCAACCAATATTTTCCAGCAAAATGGCGTATTAAATTTAAACGTGGGAATAAAAAAGTAACAACCCTCTATTAAAACTAAATTACATAAAGGTTTTTAAAAGGTTGGTTATTAGAGCTCACGCAAAAATCATCCGAACCATCTCAACTAAGTACCTTGATTATAGAGCAGGCGGGTTTTCTGCAAATAAATCTTTTCTGAGCGTGGATTAAATTGTAATGCATAATGATGTGGCAGTAATATTCTATTTAGACGCAGTGGGTAATAACAAAAAAAAATATTTTGTAAATTTTCATTAATTACCAAACTTTATATATACATATATATAAGTTTGAAAGTAATAATTACATGCTTGAAAATGAAAAGCGTAATTCGGTACGTCTTTTTGTTTCAAGAACTATGCACAGTTAGTTTATTATTAATAAATTATGAGTTATTTACTGAAACGAAATTTTAAACAACGGTAAGTAAATACGAAAAATAGAAGCCGTAACGTATTTTCTCCTTTCTTACCGTGTGCCTTTGTGGTTAACTGGAAAGCAGCCCGGCTAGCAATCAGAAGATTCAGAGTTCGAATCCCTGCAAGAGCACAGACATGAAAGGTAGTAAACGATAATTCCTCATAGCCAGTATTTGGCTATAAGGAAATGCCTCTTCGCCCCAGTCGCCTTCTTAGTGGGGGAGAAAGTAAGGTATTTTCATCCTCCTTACCATATGCCTTCGCGTTGTAACTGAAAGGCACGCACAGCTAGGAATCGGAAGGTGCAGAGTTCGGATCCTGCACATTTCTTACGTATCCTGCGTCCAAATAAATATCTATTTTATAAATAATTGTTTAAAATTAAATTATTTACTTATCTTTAAATTTTGAATTTTTTAATCTCATGCTTTAAATTACTTCATATACGATCTGATATGTAGCCTAATTATGTTTCTTTTTTTAAATAAAGGAAAACTTCTCTGGAATGGTTTGCTCTCTGCATAATGAATTCAGCCAGATCAGTTTTTATTTATTTAGTATAATGTTCTGTTTCAAGTTTTTATCACCTTTCTAAATTTTAACATAGCAAAAGTGAAATCTTGAATTTAAAAAAATTAATTGATTTCCAATCTCTAAAATTTTCAGATTTAAGGCATTACGATTTTATTATTGCATTTTCTCTTCTCATTCAATATATATAT
>KK117819.1:22606-38199 GCA_000611955.2 Stegodyphus mimosarum
TAAATTTTTAACCATTGCATATACTAAATTTCCCAAACAGCATCGAGAAGTTTACTTAAATAAAGAATTATAATTGAGGAAGAATTAATAAAAATTACAAATGTCTCAAAGAAATGTAAAAAAGACGGAAAATAGAGAGACGTTGAAACCGCTTTTCTAGAATAGTTTGAAGTATGAAGCTAAAAAATTTTATTATTTCTATAGCTTTTTATATTACAGAAAACAATGAAATTCTCTTAAATGTTAGCAGAGAATTTTGTATCAATTGATAGAAGGCTCAGAAGTTGGAAACAGAGAAATAACATTGTTCATAGGAAAGCTGCATGGCGAGAAGAAAGAGACACTGAGGTTGATAAATGGATAATTTTTTTTTATTTATTTATTTTCAACTGGATTAGACGCTTTGCCTGGACAGTTAATTAATTGATTATAAGCCACGCAAAATACAAAACACAGACGAAACTGAGCTGTTTTACAGAACATTAATGGAACGCTCATTAATAATTAAAAGTGAAACAGCAGTTGAATGAGGAACGAGTTACTTTGTTATTAATATGAATCCAATAATTAATAAACAAGCAGGAAGGCCGTCTTAACGCAAGGGCCCGCTGGGCATTTGCTCGGGCCGTAGGATTGTCGTAGGGACCGCAGCACAGTTGTTTGCCCAGGGGCTGTCTTGTCCTGTTAAGATGGTACTAGATAGCAGTGGTTATTGACAAATGCAGTAAACCACGACATTTGAAAGGACTCAAAAATCTTAAATGCTACAGCACAAGAATTCACTCCCCCCTTTTTTCGAACGGCGGACACTATTTTGTCTTTTTTCGACACTAGCCACTCGTAAGGCCGAAGTGGCGGCTATTTTATTATGGAGACACGTAATAGGCGGCCACCGTTACCTCCTATGAAGGGACGGACAGTTACAATCAAGCCTTCTCCGGGATTCGAACCCGGGCCCTTAGGTATCGCAGCCGGCTTCCCTAACCATTATACCATCTGGGCGGCGCACAAGATTTCCTGGATGAAAAGTAGCAATTTTAAAGTAAGTAAAGTTTTGTGCCAAACTAAAATTATTACTTGGCACAAGAATTCATAGATGGCAAGTGGTATTTTACTAAATTTTTTTTGAAATGCAACAGTGAACTCAAAAACGAAGCAATAGCTTTACTAATTAGATAATTATGCTGCATATACGTCTGATTCTTTCTGAATGTATACCATGTGATACCATCTGGTATTACCTATGTACACTGCGAAAAAAAATGGGACAGTTCAGTATCTCCCGTTCTATTGGACCGATTGATGAAATTCAACTTGCGGTTTTCATGTCTCGAAAGCGCGACTTAGGATCTGTATTAGATTTATATATAGCATTGTTCTAATATAGGTATCTTGACACAAAATAGGACTTTTTCTGAAACGACATGCCAATTTTTTTCCGCATTTCGATTCTACCACTCAAGTTAAGCCAAACTGCCAAGTTTTGTAAAAATCATCCGAGTAGTTTTTAAAAAATGAGCTCTCAAAATTTTAGCTCCTCGATGTTAATTGAGTTTGGTATATATTTACAAATACCTCTTTTTTTATTAAACTTATTTGATTCCTTCTTTCACATTTCGAAATTTAGGTTCATTCCAAATAAAATTCGCCCATTTTTTACGATTTATTTTTGAAATTTGTATTTTTAAATATTTTTTAGAAATTTTTCGAAAAACATTTTGAATTATAATCTATAAAATGTTTACTATCATCTTAAAGTAGATGTATTTCTAAGTATACCTTCAAAAAATACAATTGTTTTATTCAAAATTTCCGAAATACGTGAATTTATATATTAGCGCGTTTTGAAATTTGGCATATTTGTTGAAAGCGATAATAACATCAAATGTGGTTTAGGCACTTTGTTAAAATTATTTGAAAGGAGAAACGATGTGACTGTTTTTCCGCTCATCCACAATGTAAAAAGCTGCGAACGATATGAATTTTCCCCCTGTCCTGCACAATGGAAGGGAAAGAAAAACGGGTTGCCATTTATTAAGAAGTTCGCCAAGTGAATTATTCTCGGCGCAAACTGCAAAAAATATGCCAACATATTTTTCTGAATTTCTCCGTAAATGTCGCACCAGATTTTATAAAATTTAATATTTAGGCATAATTTGAATCGTAGAATCGAAATATGGAAAAAAATTGGTATGTTATTTCAGAAAAAGTCCGATTTTGTGTCAAAATACCTATGTTAGAACAATGCTATGTATAAATCTAATATATAACCTAAGTCGCGCTTTCAAGAAATGAAAAACGCAGTTTGAATTTCGTCAATCGCTCCAGTAAAACGGGAGATTTAGAAATCCCCCCCTTTTTTTGCGCATCGTACCTCTGATCGCTTTCTGAAAAACATTTTGAGGATTCATTTAATTTATCTAACAGTTAATTTTTATGTTAAAGCAACTTTCCGCTAATTCCCGTTTCTAACTCACGCTTTCTTGCCAGAATGTCAATAAGCTAGCGCTTGCGTGTTCAAATGAGGTAAAAAGAAGTAGCATTTTTAAGGGAAGGTTTTGAAAATTGATTTTAGAGCGTTTTATGCCCGCTTGAAGGCCATGTTGCCATCCTAATTTCTAGTGATTAGATTTCTGTGGAGATGAGCGCTTGGAGCCATTAGGTTTTTTACGCCAAATTTTACATGTCAGAGCCTTCCTGCGCGTTCTGTGAGCCGTTAGGCTAAACTTAGTAGATTTTATTACTAGATTATTAGATTATTACTAGATTTTCTAGTTCATCGTACTAGTTTGTGTTAAGCCAGAAGTACTGGTTTTTGTGTATGACCAGGTGGGGCCAACTGTGAAATTATATTGAGTTAATAAAGGTTTCTTTACACCTTTCTTTAAACTTTGTTGCACTTAAGACCTGAGGATAATTCCTGGCACAATCTTCTAGGTCTGGTTAGTGTATGCTACTAAAGAATGAGAGACTCTATAATATTACTAACTCTTTCTGCTAATATAGCTTCTTACATTCTGCCTTATACCGGGGTATTATAAAAGCTTTCACATATCATTATAGAACAGATATTTAGAAAATGCTAAACAGTATTGAATCTTGTGAAATCGCAAGAATTTCGAAAAAGATACTTAAGTCGACATCTCTGCCTATTATGCTCAAAACTGCACGCCAGTCTCTTAAGACGCAGTTAAAAACTAGTTTCCAAAATGTTCAGATAACTGCAAAAATTCCCAGTGAGAAAGTTATGACATACCAACATCCAACGAATCTAGAAAAGCATTGAATATTCTCAAGGGAACTCTCAAACTGAAAGGTGCTGGTTAAAAAAAAATCTAGCACCAGTTTTAAAAATTGAAACTACAATTGGAAAACTGTTGATGAACAATTCGAAATAAACAGGGATCGAAGAATTGTTTTGTAAATTAAAAAAAAATCATCAAGTTTTTATAAAGTATTCTTACAATTTTTTTAATAAAAATGTTTCGTAAAAACTTCAAAATAATAAATTTCCAAACTGCGTAAATAGTTTAATTCTAACATAAATTTTTAATTATTATTTTAGGACTAATTATTGTATTAGTTATTACTCATTATTTTACTGGACAAGTATAAAACTGATACCACAATTTGCAATATACAAATCGCCGTTTATTAAACTCATTCGCATAATGAACACAAATATGTTTGGACTGGAAGTGATTTTAATTAGCTGCGGGTAGCACGTATGTCTATAATCAACGGATACTAAAATAAAGTATTTTTGTGAACGCAGTGTATATCTGGAAGTAATAATAATTAGCTGCCCCTAAGAGGAAAAATGCAAGTCATTGATTTGGAAATAACATAGTATTACTCAGGCAATTAATCTTGGAATTGTTAGAAGGGCTTTGAATAATGATTTGCCAACGTTTCTTTCACTGACAATGTAACCTGACGGTCTAGCAGAATTTCTCTTAGAATATAGTCGAAAACACCGTGACGTATGTGCTATATATGGATTAATAATTTAAGCATGCAGTAATACATATACATACATATAAAACAATAATAGCTATAGAATCCGCAAGAGAGCATACGTGAGCGACGTCATAATTACACTGAAACCTTGGCAATGATTCAAAGAGTGCAGAACTTAGAAGTCTGCATACTTAATATTAAGACATATTCTCGAATTCCTTGTTAGGAATCAAATTAATTTTATCGTAAGGTCTTCTGAATTTAATTTGGAATTTAGTTAAGAAGTGTAGTCCTGCGTTGCATTGATTATTATTAAGCGAAATTGAATTGTCTCGAAGTCAAAGCCAAATAAATTAAGAATTTAAATCAAATTAAACGCATGTTAGAATAATTTAGAATAGATTCTTTTAAAGTTTATTCATTGTCCTTTAAAGACAACTGACCAGAGGTTAATTTTAAAACTTCTCTGACGTGGAGGAATTATTATTGTTTATTAGCTGAATTTTAAATTCGTGTAACAGCTAATATATAATAAATGAGATTTATTTAACAATTACTATACGTTATTAAAACGTTAGTATTGATATACGTTATTATAAATGTTATTTTTAATACATGTTGTAATTGTTGTGATTAATTTTGGGCATTAAAAGTATTTTCATTTTAGGGTAATCAATTGGTAGTAAATGTTAATTAATTTTAACAATAATAAGTTTAAAATTGCTCACATTTAATTAAATATACGAAATACAATTCTGTGAATTGCTATTAGTTGAAGCTATTAATTACTAAGTTTATTAATTAAATAAATAGAAGATATCTAAAATCGTACTCTGTCCATTCTGTGCATAATATAATAAATTCTAAGAAACCTTGCTGCAGAATAAAAGAATTTTTTAAGAGACATCTTTACATTCTAAAGAAATTTTCTTGTAAAGAATATATATATTTTTCGATTCTTAGCTTATAGGCCCCACGGTGACCGAGTGGTTAAGACCCCTGAATACTGCTAATTCGACCTGGCTTGGGTTTGATCATAGGCGAACGGGCTGGCTTCACGTTTGGTTCTTGTGGTTATCCCATACGTAACGTGAATACGAGCCAGTTTCTCCGTTGAAAGTCCTCCATAAAGGCATCCCCCCTCTTACTTCGTGGTTTTGTGATATTCAGATACAGATTTTTAGTTAAGAGATAAAAATGGTTTTATACAGAAATCTAAGTTAACATTAAATGCAGCTCGTTTAAAAGTAAACAGCAATATAATTCTTTTTATCTACATCGAGATACAGTTTTCTGTTGGAATGATGAAACAATCAATGTCATTCATATTTTTTACATTTGTGGTCATTATTGCAGGTTCAAACTCAAAACGTATCTCCGCGAATTGTTTTTTTAATTGTTTACAATCATTTCTCTGACGTTTAAAGTAAGGTTATTTATTGTTTCTGCTTTTAAAGAAGAAATCAGTAGGAAAGGTAAACAAGAAACGTTTTACTGAGAAAACTGTTCACTTTGTAATAGAATTTATCCGAAAATAATTACTGGAACATGCGTCGAATTGCAGATATAGCAAAATCACATTTAAAAACTATTGTCATGCACAAATAATGAAAAATTCAGGTTTACAAGAGCCTATAAAACTTGCCTCGGATCTTGTTTCCTATTTATATAAGAGAGAAAATAGATTGCAATATATTACATTGGTGTTTGGAATCATAATATAATAATAAACTCATGTCATTAATTTCCAAAAATGCTGTTTTCTGTTTGCTGATAAAATACTTGAATAAAATAATTTTATACAGAAAATAATTTTGCTGTGAAGAATTTGCAGGACAAGAGAAAATTCAAGCGATAGTGTTTAACAAAAATGTGTGCTGCAAAAAAAAGTAATTTAATTTAATTTAGAATTTATTGCTCATATTTTAACATTCTACTGTCTTAAAATAGTAGTGTCTTATCTATTTTCTTGAAATTTTAGTTTACATTCATTTAATTTAAATCAAACAATTTCAAGTGGAATTTTGTAGAAAATCTGTTTTAAGCTTCATATTTGCTAATCGGAAATACATTGCATTCTACAACTGTTTACACTTCTTCTAAAATACTTAGAGTAATCGGCTTTATTTTAACTAATTACCAGTTTATGATTGGCATTTATTAAAATCTTGGTGCAAAATTTAGAATGATTTTAATGTAGTTCAGAGATTAAATTAATAAAACATTTTAAATGGTTTTACGAAATTATATTGTTTACATAATAATCACATAAGCCTCACGCTTGTATAATAGATGACTAAAATACGTTATATTCTACAGTTATCTGCATAACTTCTAAAATATTTAAAGTAATCGGTTTTATTTTAAATAAAGTGCCAGTTTATTATTGCGCATTTATTACAGCTACGGCACAAGATGTACATTGATTTTATTACATTTCATGGATTAAATTTATTACACATTTCATTTGTGCTATACGAAATTCTGCCTGCCGTGAAATTAATTTCAAGAACTGATAAAACATATCTGTTTACAATGAAAGTTTATTTATTTTACATAATAATCACACAAGCTTCAAATATGTGTATTACACATCTTCGAGTATGTGTGTTACACATTGTCGAACCAATGAATAAGATGTGTTATACAGTACAATTGTTTACATAGCTTCAAAAATATTTATAATAATCGGCTTTGTTTCGAATCAATTGCCAGTTTATTATTTGGCAGTTATTTTGGTGCAAGATTTAGAATGATTTTAATACAATTCAGGATTAAAAAAATTTGAAAGATTTCAGATTTTATATTACGCCTAAAGTCTTGTGTGTTGCTTTTATTTATTAAATACCATGTTCTTCGCACTTAAACCATAAAATTCAATTCAACAGCAATATCACAAATATTTAAAAACAGCATATCTTTAGAATTTCCGATACACAGTCTCAAGCGTTGGAGATAAAATTATTTTCTTTACAGTGTTGCCATTGTTTTCTTTGAAATAGTACAGTTTATTAATCAAAAATTCGTTAAAGTTTTACAAAATATGAAATCGCTAATGCAACAAATTTCAAAACCCAGATTCAAAATTTGGGCTTTCAGATGCCAATATTCGAGGGGAGGACTACGTTTTTCAACATTTGATGTCTCTAGCTACCGTTGGTTTTTCACAATGCGAGAAACTACATACATTCATGCAGGTTCTTCATTATTTAATTTCTTTAAATATAATGCAGGGCTCTAATACTTAGTGGCAACAATTTGAAAAGTAAACGCCGTTTTATAGTAGACGACACAAAATGCCAAAGCGAAATTAGTAGCCCTTCTGGGCAAATTGCCCCTTTGGGCTAATAGTTTATAATTTCTTTCAGTTGTGCTATACGAAATTCTATGAGTCATGAAATTATTGTCAAAAAATGATAAGGTATCCACTTCTACAGAAAGTTTTGTTTTTTTTAGTCTATAATAACGTAAACATCAAATATGTGTAACTGGTGAGTAAGCTACGTCACATTCTAAACCTGTTTACATTATCTTATAAAGTAATTACGATAAGTAGCTTCATTTTAATCCATTTCCAGTTTATAGCACAATTTCAGTGCAAGGTTGATTTTAGCGTTTAAATTTATAATACATTTCAGCTGTGTTACACGAAATTCTGTCTGTTGCTAAAAGTACTATATGGGAAGGATAAAGCATACCTATTTGCAAAACATGTTTTATTAAACATAATAATAAGACACTTAAGTAATATAAACTTTAAGTAAATTAAGTAGCACAAACCTTAAGTATGCAAACATTGACCAATAAATAACATATTTAAAAACTATTATTATATCTTAAGGGTACAACCAATATATATATAACACAGTATATATCTCTGAGCAGTGCGCTCCTATAAACTCGCATAATAACTTTCATATTTTTTCCCTGAAACTTAAACGAAACGTCTTCCAAGCAATTTCTCCTAAATATTAATGTTTTCATTAAAACTGCGACTCACGCATAAATCACAGCTATCCTCGCATTACACTGATCCATTCCACTTTACCTTGGATTCTTTCCGGTTGAAGAAAAACTAAGAAAAGAAAATGAAATAAATGATAAAAAAATTAAAGATATGCATAACGTAATAAAATGAAAGATCAGAAAGATGAATATTTTCCCCATGAGAAAGACGGGAAAAAAAGGGTAAAATAAAAAAAAAATCGGATGAAGTATGTATGGATGTAAGATGAAGCAAGGGTGGCAGGTGTTATGTATGTTCTACAGGGAAACGAATTTCATTTCCTTGGACCCTCAGCTTTTTTAAGTGGGAAATCTGAGATTGGAGTTGTAGGCAAACGGAACCCGGGGCGATCGATTTCCAGACGAGACTTAAATTTCAACGACACCCGAGTTATAGATTCCCATATTCCTGGGAATTTACACGCCGGTTTCTATTTCCAGTTTTCCATTATAATACAGGTTGCGAAAGAGGAAAGTGGATTTAAAAATGGTTTCGAGCACCAATTTCGGAAATTTTTCTCACACGTTTATTCGAAAGCTGGTAGATTAGTATCCAGGTCAGAATGGTATAGCCAGAGGACTCGGCTTCAGCTTTAGTGGACACGCTGATTCCCATTTTTTGCGCTTCAACTTTGACGGTGAAAAGTAGGAATCAAAATGCGTTGGGTTTTCCTCTTTTTTCTGCAGATTGCTGAAACGTACGCGTTTAGTGGAAGAACCAGAAGTCTACAATGTTCGAACGAAAGTTTATGTTGTTAATTTCATCCAAAAGACCAATGGTAAAATACTGTTCTAATATAGAGATGTTGTTTGAATTACCGAAACAATTCCGGAAATAACTTCTTAAATGAGATTGATTGAATTATGGAAATTTTGAATTATTTGAAATAAGATTGAAAGCATACGGCAAACCATTATCATTAAAAAGCCCTCGAACTTCAAATAAAATTCATTTATAAACGGATATTTGGAAATTGCCCTGCTGTAAGAAAAAGATATCGCTATTGATAGTAAACATTTTCTTTAAGAATCAGCGACACGTGCGTGAATTTGCGGCATTATAGTTTCGAATGTTAAGTAGAATCTTGTTCTTTAGGTGTGAAAATAACTAAAAAATAACCATTTTTTTTAATCCAATAGCGGGTATTTGTCTATTCAGCACTGGCCACTCCTATAGACAGAATTGGTGGATATTCTTTAACTACAAATATCTTTAATTTTTATTAACGCAAATTATATCACGAATTGGTTGCATGTCAATAATGAAGTCTGCCAGTGTTTCTTAGAACATGAATTCGGTAAGATTACGCGAATAATATCTCCATTTTGAATCAAAATTATAACGAACAATGTTTTTCATAATTCTCCACATGGAAATGCTCACAGTAATCTCGTAACATAAGTAACCATTTTTTAAACTAATTTTTTATTTTTAGCTATGTATAAATGCAACATTTCGCTTTTAAAATAATGCGACAGCTGAGCCTTCTAATTTTAGTATCAATTATTTCGGCCAATTTCTATGGTACGGCAGTCAAACCTTTTGCGTTTTGTTTTTCCATAGATCCAAGAAGTACGTCGTATACACGATACCCAAGGCATCATACAGACAAACGAACCAGGCAGATAATGCCTGATGAATTGTAAAGGCAGCACGCCTACTGTGTGTAAATAGCCTCATTATTCTTTTTCCATTTAATAAATTAAACTAACCGTTTGAGCTACTAACACAAACCAAAATGTAATTTCGGCACACCAACAAGATGGAATAATATTTGTATTTTAATGTAATAAATAAAGAAAGAAAGGTTGAAAAGATAAACAACCACAGGTTGCTGCTCAACGGCCAGGATGATACGATTGACCTGTAGTGTCCGATGAGAGGCGAAGCAGGCAAAGGTATAATTATTATTATAAGGAGTACAAAATTTTCCTATATGCAAAGTACGAAGCATAAAAAGTACACAATTAATTTCTTTAACTTTAAAAATGCCAAAACACGAATATTTGCATCATTTAAATTTTTTTCAATTGGAAGAATATGCTTATTCTCAACTGTTACTGTGAAACTATTTTTTTGCAACAACTTTATTGTGAAAATAAAGGCTGCGTAAGGACTTTTATGGACACGGTGTACATTGCAAATTTCATTTTCGACAGATCTTGTTCCAAAAGGCTTATCTTGCTTTAAAACAGACAACAAAAAGGCGTTTGCGTGGTATATTTTGCACGTGATGTGATGTTATGAATGTTAGTGAAGACTAATTACGCAGCATGAAGAATATTTCTTTCGGTCATTGAATGTGACGGTGATAAAAAGTGCGTTGCCATAGGATGGGTTTATATCTATAAATAAACGAAAGTATTCAGCAAATTTAGAATTATTTCCTATACTTAGAACATTTTGATTGTTTATGAACCGTATACATTTTATACTTGGTTACCCTATACAGTGTCTCACAAAAGTGATGAGACACTTGTGCTTTACAAAAGGAAACCGTAATAAAATAAAATTAAAAAAACACGTAAAAATTTTTTGTGGGTGTGTTTCATACTTAAATTTAGTAACAATTATTACATAACGTACATTTTCTCAAAATATTAAAATATTAATTTAATAAAAATACAATTGTTTAGAACGGAGCAAAAAATGGCTCACATAAGTGATGGGACACCATTAGACTATGCAACAAAAATCGCCTAAAAATATTTTTTGGGGTTTTTATTTTTACTCAAAAGCAGTTGGCAATAATTTATAAAATCGTCTGCATTATTTCTTTCCAGTTTGTTTTGGAAGTTTTGCGTTTTTTAGCTCTGTGCAGCCATGAATGCTAAACGAAAAGAAACTTTGCCTGAAATTCGAAAATTAGTTATTAATTTGCATATTGAACGTGGAAAATCTATTAGAGAAACTACTGAAACAGTTAACTTGAGTCATTCAACAGTTTTCAATATCATTAAACGATATAAAAAGAATCATATGATTCAGGATAAAAGAAGACCTGGCCGACCATCAAAGCTATCCAATGGAATAAAGCGAATTATCATTCGAAATATTAAAAAAATCCAAGAATGAGTGCTCCTAAAGTTGCTGCTGATTTGCAAGCATTATATGGAGTAATTGTTAATCCTGAGACTATTAGAAGAGTAATTCGATCTATTGGATATAACGGCAGAGCAGCCAGGAAAAAATTCTTCGTAAGTGAAAAGAATAGAAAACTTAGACTGGCTTTCGCAAAATCCAACATAAATAAGAATTTTGATTACTGGAATGAAATTATATTTGCTGATGAGAGTAAATTTAATATATTTGGTTCTGACGGTAGAATCTTGGTGTGGAGAAAACCCAGGGAAAAATTTCGCAAACAGAACTTGGTGCCAACAGTAAAACATGGTGGAGGAGGAGTTATGGTATGGGGGTGTATGTCGTCCGCTGGAGTTGGTAATCTTGTTTTTATTGACAGTATAATGGATCAGTACAAGTATATTGGTATATTAAATCAAAATTTGAAATCTTCAACACGAAAATTGAACCTTCATAACATAACGATTTTAAATTCTTCCAGGACAATGATCCCAAGCACACTGCTTTGAACGTTAGACTCTGGCTGCTGTATAACTGTCCTGAAATAATAAAAACACCACCACAATCTTCAGACTTAAATCCCATAGAGAATATTTGGCAAGAATTGGAATCAAGAATTTGCAAACACACCATTTCTTCAAAACAACAATTAAAATCGGTGCTTCAAGAAGAATGGGGTAAAATCACTCCAGAAATCACAAAAACATTATTCGAATCCATCCCAAGAAGATTAAATCATGTTTTAAAAGTAAAAGGAAATCCAATAAAATATTAAAACCTTTTAAAAAGTAAAATTTTTGGATAAATATTTGGTGGAAAAGTAAGTGTCCCATCACTTATGTGAGCCATTTTTTGCTCCGTTCTAAACAATTGTATTTTTATTAAATTAATATTTTAATATTTTGAGAAAATGTATGTTATGTAATAATTGTTACTAAATTTAAGTATGAAACACACCCACAAAAAATTTTTACATGTTTTTTAAATTTATTTTACCACAGTTTCCTTTTGTAAAGTACAAGTGTCCCATCACTTTTGTGAGACACTGTATCTTTCATTTTCGCCCGATCTTGTTCCAAGAGCCTTGTCTTGCTTAAAGACGAAAGGCCTTTGCGTGATATATTTTGCATTTGATGTTGATATTACGAAAGTTAGTGAAGACTAGTTATGCAGCACGAAGAGAAATATTTCTTTTGATGATTGAATGCACTACAGTGACGATGACAAAAAGTGCGTTGCCATAAGGTGGGATTATATTTAGAAGCAAATGAAAGTACTCAACAAATCTAGAGTTATTTCCTATACCGAGAACATTATAATCCTTTACCATATTTTCAGGATATCGCATAAGATTCCATGAAATAAACTAAGTCTTTAGTCTTGAAAGAAATTTCCTGTTAAAAATTGCCAATTTCATCATGAATCCAAGCACTAAAAAAAGAAAGAAATATCAACACGAAAGAAAAACTGTTGTACTTTTCACATTCTTTGCCACGGAGAAGAATGTAATATGAAAGTCTAAACAGTCACTAATCTTATCAAAAATTTCTGCTTCGCTCGGGAAAGTTCCTAATACATTTTTCGGCAGCGCAATAAAATCTCGTCAAAAGATTGAGTGATCGATTATCGCGTCAAGAAGAATATTTTATAAGACAAAAAAAGAACTAACATCTTTAATGAACGCGTATTGGTTTTACGTCCAACTGATAATCAATTTGACGTCCATGGAACTTCATAGTCTTTTGTTTTTTGAGGTACGTATACAAGGAACTAGACTAGAATTTTTCACTCTCTCAATTTTCTACCGATATCTGTTTTCAGAATGCAAAATCAACGCATAATGCTGTGAAGAAGACATAGAGCCATACGCAGGAATTATAATGCGACAGAAGGTATTTCACACCTTTAAAATATTGGAAAATTGTGAAAAGGGATTATTTCTTCAAAGTAAACTTGAATTTATAATTCATTCAAAAGTATTCGATAACACATAATTCAATTAAAATTTAAGGTTAAATAATAAAGAACTTAAGAGTTAACTAAATATTTTAGGTCAATGGATTAATCAAATTTACAAGTACTTTTATTAAATTTCACTATTCATCTAGCACAAAATTAATCTAAACCCTTATATGTCCCAAAATTGAATGTAAATTTATTTGCATAAAAGCTACAGACTTCTATATTCCTCTGCAGTGTTGACTGAGAAATAGATTGGCAACATGTTCTGAAGCTCTTACCCGTTGAATACATCATATTAGACCAGGAAAACTATAATTATTGCGTATATGGTTCTGGTTGCTAGGTTTACTAGGTAAACTTTTATAAAAATACAAAATAATTAAAACAGCGATCTCAAATTGCCACACATACTCATTGTGGATGAAAATGCAATATGGCGAAGAGATTTATTCAAAATTCAAATTAGACTTTTTTTTTTAAATACTGAATTATTTTCTCGTAAGTAAGATCGCTAAACGTAAAACTAAAATTCTCAGAATTTTATTGCTTGAATCATGGGACAGAATGGAAAAAATCTTTTTAAATGCAATTTATATGAAATTTGTACATGTAACTTACATGTAATGCCGAAATAAAACATTTATAATCAAGGCAAAAGATTGGACTAATTACAATCAAAAGAAATATTTATAAAATTGGTAAAATTGTAATTAGTCCAATCTTTTTCCTTGATTATAAGTGTTTTATTTCGGCAACTCAAATTTTTTATCGAAAATTTGGTTGTCAAATGTAAAGGCTAAATAAGGGTGAAGTTCGAATGCGTTCTTAAAAAAAGGAAAATACTTTTTGCTAAAGTAAAAGAAATGGAGAAATAAATGTGACCATTTGAGGGGAATTAAGTCAAAAATTGCTACAAATCGAGGGGTTTTGCAAAAACAAATTTTTATGAAAAAACACATCCTACCTGTAGGGCCTTCTATTCCAAAGTGTAAGTAGTTATGCTACGGAGTTGCCTCGCTGTAGGTCAGGGCATACAAAATGCTACGCAATTTGCGACACTGTTACTAAGCCTCTGTTCTGAGAAAGGGGGGATCTTGTGTTTTTTGGGGGGTGTTGGACTTTGTTAGACGGATGCGTCTGAAGGACTGAAAAGGGCAGTGCTGGTAGAGTTGGCCAAAGCTTCGGAAATGGAAAATGTTTTTTTAGTAAAATGTTATTTATCCTTCCAGCTTAAAACTTAACAATACTAGCCCTGAACAAAACAACATGATTTACCTTGACTTAAATATCATTGATTACAAGAAAATTAAAATTTACGATAAAGGAAGAGAATTCAAATTTAACATGCTAAAATTGACCAACTGGACATCTAACATCTCGAAAAAAGTCATAATTAATACCATTAATTCCCAACTTATCAGGATAAAATAAATCAACAATGATACAGAATTTCTACAAGAAGAAATTTACTACTTCCTTAATGTACTTCAACACAATAAATTTCCCAATAAAATAATTTCTCTTTTGCTTAAAAAAGCCAGCATTTACCTTAATCTTTAAATTCCTTGTAACAAGTAATATGGAATTTTTGCTTAAACCAAAAGGAGGCAATTTGTGGATGACTTTAACAAGAATTCAATGTATATATGTAATTTAATTCCTCAGAACTCTCTCTTTGACAATCTACATCAGTGAATTAAGTTAGTATATCTTTACATATATATATACTCTCTAATTTGCTGGTCAATGAACGTTTACTAATTAAGAGCCTTTTCCTTTTCTGAAAAGACGTTTTTATAGCTCGAATGCGCGAAAAATGACGACGTTTTATTAGAAAAAATCATTTTCCGTTTCCGAAACTTTGGCCAAATCTACCAATACTCCCCCCCAAAAAAAAACTGGATCCCTCCTTTCTCAGGACATAGGCTTAGTAACAGTGTCCCAAATTACGTAGCAGTTTGTATGCCCTGACCTACAGCGAGGCAACCCCGTAGCATAACTTCTTTCACTTTGGAATAGAAGCACCTACGGGCAGGAAATGTTTTTTCATTATAATTTGTTTTTGCAAACCCCTCGATTTGTAGCAATATTTTACTTAATTCCCCTCAAATGGTCACATTTATTTCTCCATTTCTTTTACTTTAGCAAAAAGTATTTTCATTTTAACTGCGCATTCGAACCTTTCCCTTATTTAGCCTTTACATTTGACAATCAAATTTTTCGATAAAAAAATTTGAACTTTACATTGTAATTAGTACAGCGTTTTAATATTATTATTGTCTTATTATTTTACCAATTTTATAAATATTTCTTTCGATTTTAATTAGTCCAATTTTTTCCCTTAATTATAAATGTTTTATTTCGGCATTACATGTAAGTTTTTCCTTGTATAATTTGTTTCTATTTGTGTTCGGACAACAAAAACAGGTAAGGAAAAGAGACCAATTCAATGAGAGCCTCAAATATAAAAAGATTTTTTGAAGAATTGTATATTAGAAAATTTTTAGAATTAATAACCATTATACTGATTGACGATAGAGGTCTCAGTGAGTTGATGGGAATGAAACTCGTTTTTTTTTTT
>KL817877.1:0-37990 GCA_000611955.2 Stegodyphus mimosarum
TGAAACTAATCATGTAATGCATATAGTATAAAAATAGAACATCGCTTTCTTGCCAGAGACTAATACAAAGAACTAATACAAAGAACGAAATATAAAAAAAATTAATTAAATAATTATTTCCTTTTACGCAATTAAATACATTTTTAATTCACAAAAACGTATATGCAGATGAAATAAGCTATGTCAGTAATTTAGGGAAAGAAAAGTTCTGCAAAGAGTAATGAATGTGATCCTATTACTCTAAGTGTTGCAACTTTATTTTATACGAAATATTTTTTATATGGTTTTTCTGAAAAGGTAGTCTCGGAATGATTAAACCAATTAAATACATGTTCCCCTTCTACTACAAATTAATTTTTTTTCTAAATGTACTAAGGTTAATTGATAAAGCAAAGTTCTCTTTAAATAGCAAGTCCGAATTTTACTTGATTTCATACCTAGATACATATCATACATACATCGATAAAATAAATAAAATTCTAAGTAGACAATTAGGGCAGTTTCTATTTTACCGGTATTTACTACAGAAAATTTCATAGTATCTATGAAATTTCATAGATCTGTTTATGATCATTTAAGTTTCATAAACAGAAGTTAAGACGTTTAAAATCGCTTAAGACAGTTAATACATCGTTTAAGATCCTAAGCAGAATTTGATCATTTAAGTTTAAACTGTCTGTTTATGATGATTTAACATTAAAAAAGATTTTTTTGTAAGTATTCATTAAGAATATTTCTTCTAATTAATGTTTTCGAAGAAACGCTCTTAGAACCATATTATATCAAAGTAAAGAAGAATTACCCCCTCCGAAAGTGTTAAATATGAATCCATTAAAAACGTACAGTAATGTGTAAAATGAATATAGGTATAAACTTATTAAAAGTCGAATTTATTTGTAAATCGTTCTTCTCTAAAGTTCTGTTTTAAATCTGAAATATTTTGCACGAAGTATTTATGCTATTTTATTTATTTTAAGACTATTTTACATTTAACTAAAATATCTAAAATAATTATTTTAGCTTTATCATGAGTTTCTTTTACATCGCGGAATTTGATGATGGGGTACAAATGGTGCCAAATTCTTGGTTTTCGGCTAATAAGGACAGATGGTTATTGACCAAATGAAAAGATGAATCAGATAAAATTAAACAAATTCATTGCATCGCATCAAGCCCCAGATCCGGAACATTGGCAGTTGCATCGGGTTCTCCGAATTTTTGGAACATCAAGTAAGATATTTTCTGTATTTCAAATGTATTCTTGTCGCTCATTTTTCTCACAGTATAATTTAGAAAGCTGATTAAAAAGCGGAAAAATAGCCTTGCTTGTAATAAAAAATTCAAAAATTATCAATCATATTAGGAAATAATATATTTGCTTGAACAAATTTAACTACATTATTTTTATACAAATTTGATGCTCTCGAAATCCCTTTAGTTACCTTAATTTTGCAGTGGAAAAATAATAAAATATTATAATCCTACATTTTAGAAAATATGTAAATAAAAATTCTGATTGATTTATTTATTAAATAAATCGTAGTAAAGTATCTAAAATTCTTAGAATTTAATAAAATAATGCAACTGTGATTGTTAACCTAATTTTACATCAAATATTTTGATCATTTTACTCAATAAATATTGCCAGAACGTTCAGATGTTTGATCTAGTATTAAACGGTTATTTAATTAATACATTTTGCTTTATGTTAAATTATTGTTTATGACCGATTGCGGAAATTTGAAGTTTAATGAAAACATCAAATTTTGTTTTCAGTTAATTATGAAAAAGGTATAGAAAAATTAAAGCTGGCTATGGAGTTTTCAGACATCGAAAGTTTCGATACGACTCTGATACGAGTTCGAGTCAGACTCTACTGCCGTACCAAAGCTCCCAGATTCGAATCTCGAAGAAGGCTTGGGTGTTTGTAAATGTAAGGTGTCTGCGCGGCATGGGGGCACTCAAAACATGCTGCAAGCTGAAAGTTCTCTCGAGAAGCTGATGGTAAGAAAATAGGACTGGGAGACCTTCAGACTCGCCCTCCGGGGTACTCTCCCTCGAAACTGGGGCGGAACTGAGCTAAAGTGGTGCTGTCACGTATATGGTTCTCAAGGCTCTTGCCAATGACAGGTGCAATCTTGTACTCCTTGCCAAGATAAATTTCCTAGGCTTGCTTGTGAAGACTACTTAATTGCAACCCGCAATTAAATTTTAATTTACCTGCAAAAATTAGATAACTATACTTGCTTCGTTATATTCTAAACGACAGTTTGTAAACTGGTACTTACGAAAAATGTTTTTGAATCAATGAAGATTTGATTCAAAAACTTTTTTCCGTTTTTTCAGTTTTAGAATTAACTGTTTCATAATAATTTTTTTGTATTATTTCTCTTATATTTTAATTGCTTTCATCGTTAACACAATTTAAAATGATAGCGATAAAATATATTTAAAGCAATGTTGATAGATGCATTGAAAAAATTTTATGCCTTTTATTTCATTGATCTTCGGTTTATAAATGAAGTAATTATAATTAAAAATTCACAAGCAAATTTTCCATTTAATGTATCTTTCAGAGATAGTGCGAATTCTTCTCCCTGCAATGACTGAAGACAAAGTTGCTACTATAACATCTAACTGGTTGAAGTATGCAAAGCAACGTAAAGAAAGAAATGAAATGTAACTATGAAAATAAATTCAAATTGAATATTCATTCTGGATGCTAGAATTTCCTTACGTATATGAATTTTATATACCGTATATACAGAAGAATACAGAATTTTATATACAGAAGCTGTCTTGAAATATTAAAATCTAAAAACTTAAAGTTTATATTAGTTTTTACTAAATTATAAGTATTATAAATTCTTATGTTTGAAACTGTCTGAGTTTCCTCTAACAGTAAATCAAATGATCATAGAACTAATTAATACTTATTTAAAAATCTGGAGTTTTCTATCAAAGTTCTATCAATTTTAAAATAATTTAAAATTTAATAAATTGTTCTAAAACTCTTGTACAGTCACTGCTCATCTGAATGCATATAATAGCATTAGATATTTTATAACAATAATACGTATTTTGTTTAATTTCAGGAAGCTGAAGGAAGCATTGTAACTTATATTGTGAATATATGAGTCATATTATAAAATTCAATGATGGCCATTTGAAAAAAACTTATTGTATGTATTTACCTAATTGTTGATATAAATAAAATGTGTTATTAACAGTATTAACTTCTAATTAATTAAAAAAATGCTTCATAAAATATATTAAAAGGATATTTAAAATTTTTACACGAAATGGATTTAAGTTTGTTATGGTTCAATGTGCTGATCAACACAGCATTTTGATAGTAGGATGTAATTATTCCCTTAACTGCTCAAAAAGTCCTTTGTTGAGGCATGCCCCATATCAATACAAAAGTCACATGCACAATGTATTTTTAATTAGTTTGAAAAAACACATAATAAGTTTTCTTAAACACATATGTATAATATATTTTAAAGATTTTTCAGCTATTTCATTTAGTTTTTCCTAGGCTCTATAAATAGTATTTAAACATTGCTATGAAGGCAGTAAGTAGTAAAATGTATATTCTCAGAAGTGACTCCCCAAGATTTTCCATAACTGCGCCTTAGTAACAATAATTGTTGCATGAACTAGAATTATTTATTCATGCAAATACGTTATACTTTTACATTATAAACTGTGTAAAATTATGCTAGTTTTAAACTTTAACTGATGAGAGAGCAGTAAAATGTGTTTATTAAATACAGAAATATTTAAACTAAGTGATTCAAATTAATAAGTAATCAAACGAATTAAATAGTATTTTTATTTAATACAATTATTGAAATATATTGATGATATGCAGGGTAAGAAAATTATTTTAAACTTGTAAGTTAAATGTAGCACAAATTTGTAATTTTTCAATGAAGAAGCAATGGTGAAAGCAAATGCATGTTTTATATTACTATATATAAATTTCGTGATTTATTTTCCACGGCCATATTTTCGATCCACTTATTTTTTTTACCCACAGCTATTCGTTCTTTATTTTAGATTAAGCCTCATATCACTAATTTGAAGTCTAAGATTTTATTGAAAGATTGTGTTGATTTACAAAAAGGTTTTTATTCAAAACATAACATTTCGTCATAGAAGGTAAATATCGTGTCTTTATGTAGTATTAAAGGGGGTTTTCTTTAATCTAATTGTCAAATCTAATAATTCTATTCATTTTCTGGAAGAAAAAACAATTAAGGAAGAGAGAAATGCAGAAAGCAAAATTGTACAAAGTCAAACAATTAAAAAATACATTGCAAAGTAAATAGAATTTTTGAAATATTTCTATTTGGTAAGAAAGGGGGGTTATTAAATTAAGAAATGTAATATTTTTAATAAGCTTTTATAAGAACTCCGACTTTTAATACAGTTTCGAAATTTTGAAATAAGTGTCTTTAAATATTAAATTCTAAGGAAAGAAAGCAATGTTATGCTTCTTCTGGATAGATGTAATACTCAAAAGTCTTTGCAATGTAAAATGCGTAGAAAATGACCATATGATCACTTTTGGATCATACATTCATCTAATTGTCATCTAATTTGCATTTGAAGGTATACGCTATGCTTTACATAAAAATGTAAATGAATCATAAATGCATCACAGTTATATAACTTAAATGTAATTAGATATAATAGTAATCATTGAAAAAATTTCATATGATTATGTTGAATATATTCAATAATTTAAAAACTTCGAAGATTCTGGGAAGATTTTAAGAACTTGAAGAGTATAACTTCTTACTGAATAAATAAATCATTCTGTATTTTCTGTACACTCTAGTTTACAGTCATATAATCTTAATAGGATGAGATACAACATCAGTAAGATGAGAAAATTTCTAATAATTATATTGGATATTTTCAATTATTTAAAAATTTCGAATATTACGGAAGTATTTTTATACCTTGAAAAGTATAATAAGTACTTGAGTAAATAATAATAAGTAAAGTATAATAAGTAAAAGTATAATAATATACTTGAAAAGTATAATACTGGATCATTAAAACATTGTTGTAGTTACCTGTTCTTTAAAATAGGAGCTCATCACTCTAAACATTTAGAAAGTAATCCAGAGTTGCGTGACATGCATTTACATCTTTAGTGACATTATATTCATGGCACTTTATTATGCTGCATTCATGTCACTCTATGGCTTTATATTAAAGTCGAAATAAGTTGTTACATGAATGTTGCAGTGCGACTTCACAAAAATTTCACAGTGGAATTTCACGACAACGTTGCAGCACGACTACGCATCCATGTCGCAGTGTGACTTCCCAACAATGTCATAATGTGACTTCACAACAATGTCATAATGTGACTTCACAACAATGTCATAATGTGACTTCACATCAACTTCGCAATGTGACGTCGCAAAAAGCGGACATTAAGCCCTTCCTACAACGTTACTGCGACACTGAAGTCGTCACAATGCGACACGTTTGCAATGTTGCAGCGACGTGCCGTGCTGTTGGGGTCAAACGCGTCCGCCTACTGATCCGTCTGTCCGCGCGCTACCATCGCGATTGGAACTGCGTAAATAACACATACCTAGGACGAGTAATTCAAAACTTTGCATATACATACCATCGCAGCTCCTCCCACTCCAACACGTTATGGCGATACTTCATCCTCAATTATTGACTTCTTTCTCCTGCGTGGAGTACAGTATCACGAAATTGAAACGTTAGATGAAATGTCATCGGACCATAATCCGGTTATCATCACTCTGGCCATTTCCCGTCATAACTCACCAGTCAAAAGGGCCTTCATCACAAATTGTTGCTCATACACCAAAGCCCTAAACAACACTCAGTACTCTACACTCACAGCAGATGATGTGAATGAGTTAGACCAGTGCTCCGCAACCTTTTCTCACCTGTGACGCACAAAAAATCTTTCTGGAATTTCGTGGCACACCAAAAGCTAATGTATATATGTATTGATTTATACACACAATTTACAAGAAATTTTTCTTTTTAATTTGAAAAATATACAATTATAAAACCATAACATATTTATTTATATGCAATCACAATAATTATCATAATAATCGAAATTTTTTTTTAAATTAAAAAAAATTCTTCAATTTGATTGGTTTATTTCAAATTAAAAAAAACAGTTTTAGAGCTATTATTTTTAATTAAAATGGTCTGAAACCAATATATTTCGTTTAAATTTATGTTTAAAAAAAGTTATATATTTTTGAGTTCCGAGTTATCAAGGAAGTGCCGAAAAAATTCAAATGCTGACACACTTAGAATCACACACACAACCACATAACATTGAAATATATAAAAACATTTAAAATAGACATTATTAAGGAAAAAAATTGTCATTGTGTATTATATACATGATAAAAAATTGCAAAATGCCAAATACATGTATTTGATTGCGGCACACCTATATCCTACTCATGGCACACCAGTGTGCCGCGGCACACCGGTTGCGGAGCACTGAGATAGACGACTTAGTGAATAATCTCACCTCGGAGATGCACTCCGCTCTGTCGCAAAACAGCAAACTCATCCCAGATAGAAAAATGCCGAAATATGGAATCTCATTAAAAGACGTAATGCTGCACGGAAAGAATGGCATAAGTACAGGTATCCTGCTGACAAAACCCTGCTAAATAAGCTTAATCAAGAAGTCAGGATCCTGACTCGTAAACATGCACAACTCCGCTGGGCTAACTATTTGGAGTCGCTTAGCCCGGATGATAATTCCATCTGGGAGGCTACTACCAAATATAAAAGAGGGAACAACACCATTCCGCCCCTTAATGGCACGTCTGGAATTGCATATACTGAAACTGAAAAGGCCGAATCGCTAGCCGATCACTTCGCCAGTCAGTTTAACACACATGACATTACACATCCACCCACTGAGAAATTTGTTGCTGATACGATTACAAATTTTACTTCCAATAACAACATTACAAACATTCCTCCAGTTCTCCCCTCGGAGGTACTTGAGCACATCGTGAAATTGAAAACCCGTAAAAGCCCTGGAATGGATAAAATAACGAATAAAATGCTACAAAATATGGGCATCGTGACTATCTTCAATCCAGATCATTAACATCATACTGAGGACTGGAATTTACCCGAGTGTATGGAAAACGGCGATCATCACGCCGCTGCTCAAGCCTGGAAAAACAGCTACTGACCTTGTTAGTTATAGACCAATTAGCCTGCTTTCAGCCCTGAGTAAGGTGGCCGAACACATCATCTATCAACGGCTACACAGCGTAATGGAAGAGAGAAACATCACCATTCCACATCAACATGGGTTCCGTAGTAATCATTCTACTCTCATCAACTCTATCGGGTGACGGAACTCATCTCATATGGGCTGCAAAATAAACTAACTACGGGGGTTATATTTCTGGATGTTGCCAAGGCATTCGATAGGACATGGCTGGAGGGCCTCACAGCAAAACTCATAACTCAGGGCTTCCCTGCATACATTACACACATAATTTTTTCCTATTTACAGGAAAGATACTTTGTCGTTCGTGTAAATAACACCTACTCATCACGGCGAGCTATTAATAGTGGCGTCCCACAACGGTCAATTTTGGGCCCGCTACTCTATAATTTCTACACGAACGACATTTCACACATGCATAACACAGCACTCGCTATGTGCGCTGACGATACTGCAATTCTGACGCAAAACGCATCTGTTAACTCAGTCAAACAAGCACTCCAGTCACACGTTCATGCACTGGAAACCTGGCTTCAAAAATGGAAAATGAAAGTAAATGTGGATAAATCAGAGGCCATATTATTCACCAAGAAAGTGAATACAAATGAGAATTGGCTGATTATGATGGATAACACTCCTATTCCCTGGACCAAGCAAGCCCGCTACTTTGGTATTGTTTTTTATTATCATCTTACATGGCGACCCCACATTGCACACGTAATTACTAAGTACCGAGCACGTAAAGCTACACTTTCCCCCTTAATTGCTCGGGAAAGTGGTTTATCGCTCTCTAATAAATTACTCCTCTATAAATCCATGCTGCATTCCATTATCACTTATGCGGGACCAGTCTGGGGTTTTGTTTGTGACTCAGTCATGAAACGACTGCAAGTGCATCAGAATACTTTTCTTAGGCAGATCACGGGCTGCAGGTGGTTCATACGGAACGAAGCTCTTCACAGGGAACTCAATATGCCTACCATTCCGGTATTTACTAAACACCTAGCCAAAAGGTTCCATAGAAGAGTCCCACGTGCACAAAATCGCACAATCCCACACCTATCGTACAATTACAATAGTCAGCGTTACCGTAGAAGACCACGTGCAGTGCTCAGATCTTAAACCTGCTGTATTTTGTCGCATCTCTCTGTATCCATGTATGAAATATATATATATATATATATATATATATATATAATAAAAAGTTTATAAGTAGGTTTGCATAGGAATATATAAAGTGTAGCATAATGATACTGCACCTGCTCTGTGATGTACCTGATACAACGGGCATGTTGGTATGTAAATGTATGTCATCTCTTCTGCGACTCATGTAATGCATGGGAACATGCAAATGAATGAACTGCCGTCGTATTCAGTTTTGCCTGTACTTATTTGTAAACTTATTTTTTTTAAATATATATATATGTAAGAGTAAAATGTATAAAATTGACGCATTGTTGATGCCATGAACGAATGTACTTGCATAGTTCCTGATTTTCTCTCTGCACTTGTGCTTTGTTTGTATTTGTGTTCTTTAATGTAAATATACTTCTTCTCCTGATGCACTTGTAGGTCAAACTCCCAGCATGTATATTTTGCACTATTTATGTCATTATCGAATCGAATCGGACATCTATAGCCGGGATATCACAAAAGTTGTAACGAATCCGGCTCACTGACAAAATTTTCAAAAAATGCGCCTAATGTGGTCTTCCTGACAAGTGGGAAAATAATGAACGATGCCGTGGCAAAAGAAGTAAAACCAAAGAACAAAAACCAGATAGAAAGCGATGGAGAGAATTATATCCTAACAATTAGATTCTCATTAAGAAGTGGTGAGACCTGATGATGTCATAATCCACTAATATAAGAAAATACAATACAAAACAAATGCATAATAATAAACACATACTATAACAATTACAGATCAGAATTTATATACAATATGTACAAATATTTACATGTAGTGCAACCTCAGCTTAGGTGGGAAAGTTGAGATCTCTTGTTAAATGAGCAGCCAAAGGTCGGAGATTATAGTCCTCTTCGAGAGCTACATAGTCAAAAACATTTAAATCATTCATGTGATTGCATCTTAGCGCTTTCCGGAAAAAATTTCTATTCATGCTGTCAAGGTAGTGATTTATGTATTCCATGCATAAGTCTTTATGTAGAGTTTCGTTTGAAACAAAATAGTGTGCATTAGTAATAATGCGCAAGACTTTGTTTTGCAGGATTTGCAATTTCATGACATCTTTTTTGGTAATAATAATAGGAAATAGACTGGAAATGGCACCTATGGTCTTGTCTCTGATATACTTTATATGGTCTTTCCAATCTAGTTTCTCATTTAAAACGACGTCAAGATAGTTAGCCTGTTTTAAAATAGGTATTTCCGTACCGAATAAAAATATTTTTTCTTTAATTTCCTTTCTAGTATGTGTTCTTCTGATGATTAAGAGTTTAGACTTTGAAGCAGTAATCGAGATTCTCCATTTAATACATCATTGTTCAATTTCTGGAAGCAGTAACTGCAGATTTTTAATAGCCTGATCTGGACGGATAGACTTAGCAGCAAGAGCGGTGTCATCCGCATGACATCCTAAGTAGTGATTTTTGGTAATTTTACTTTTCGGAAAGTCCGCAGTATACAGGATATAAAGCAGCGGGCCAAGTATGGATCCTTGGGGGACTCCGCCTGTGAGCCTCTTTCTTCCTGAGCTTTCTGTACCAACAGAAACGTAGAAACTCCTATCTTTGATGAAGGAAGAGAGAAGCATAATATATTCTTTGCTGAAGTTGTATTTGATAAGCTTGTATAACAGCCCCTCATGCCAGACGCGGTCGAACGCTTTCGCCACGTCTAGCATGAGTAAGGCGACTATTTGCTTTGTATGCAGGGCTTCTCGTAAGTATTCAATCAGCCGTACTAACTGTTTGGTGGTAGATAGGCCAGCTCGAAATCCAAACTGTTCAGGTGGTAGAATATCCAAATATGGTTGAAGTCTATGAAGAATAATACGTTCATAAATTTTGCCAAGACCAGGTAATAAACTGATTGGCCGAAAGCCATCAGGCCTAGTAGTATCTTTCCCTGGTTTGGGAAGTAAAATAACTTTTGCATTTTTCCATAAATATGGAAAGTAGGAATTGTCCAAGCAAGCCTTTACGATCTTAACATATCTTGAGATAATGTTGTCTGGTAGATACTTTATAGTTAAGTTGGAAATTTCGTCAAATCCAGGTGCTTTATGGATACGAAGACGTTTAATGATATCCTTGACTTCTTGTAAATCAGTGTGATTCAGTTTGTTTCCTGCCGGTTGATCTTTCAACAAATTTTGTAGACAGTGTCTTGCGTCATAGACAAAATTAATATCACACGGATTTTCATGTGGCATAAACTGTTACATAAGATGTTCAGCGAGAACGTCAGCCTTGTCTTTGTTTGTTAAAGCAATAGTTTGATTCGAGTAAATAGGCTTATTAATTTATTTTTTCAATCTTAGTCTACGGACAAAGTTCAAGAAACCATCTCTGGTATTGTCAAATGCTAAGATTTTATCTTCCCAAAGCTATCTTTTGTAGTTTATTATATCAGATTTTTATCTCTCTTATTGAGTTTGTTTAACTCATACTTTAAGTGTGGGTCCCAGGTTCGATTCCACATTTTCCTGAGTCTATTTCGATACTTGATTTTTTCTCTTAGGAATTTCGGAAGTAATCCTGCATGTTGGTGTGCAGGTATGCATCTGGTGGAATTATTATATGCATTTTTAATGTGCATAGTGAGATTATAAGTAGTAGTTTCAATATCTCTGTTGTTTTGATAGATGTCTTCCTTAAGTTCGCTGTCCGAGAGTAAGTAATTAAAAAGCTCCCAGTCTGTTACCTTTTTAATTTTGTCATCAGTTATTTGAGTAGTGCCGAGTGGGATGATAACTGGTACGTGGTCAGATGAAAGATCTTGAAGTACTTCCAGACACATAGGAATAGCAGTAGTAGTTAAAACTACATCTAAGGTGTCTCCATGATTAGGTCGGCTCGACAAATATGTATATGCAGTGGGTGCACAGAAATACACCGGGTGGTTTGTTATGAAGTTTAGTATGGCTTCACCATTTCGTATAGTAGCTCAACAGTTCCATTCTCTATTTTTGGCATTTAAATCGCCAGCTAAAATTGTAGGTTTGTCAGCGGGTAACATATCTTCTAAGATTTTTGATATGATGTAGCTGTGCGGCGGATGATAAATGGAAGGGAAGTAGACCACTCCATAGTCAGGTAAGAGAACAGAACAGTCACTGCTTCATGCTTATTTTGACGATCTTCTTTAATGAGACAGGATTGTAAGGAACTTTTAACTAAGATGGCAACACCTCCACTTCTATGTGTAAGGCGATCACATCTATAAGTCCTGTAATTTGAAATGTTCAAATTATCACACAGATTGGCATGAGTTTCAGTCAGCATTACAATATCAATCGCCTGTGTGGAGAGAAAATATTCAAGTTCAATTAATTTATTTAAAACGCTACACGCGTTCCATGTCACTAATTTGATGGGTGCTCTACTTTTTTATGTCATTTATGGAACTTTGGAACTTTGGTATATACTGGCTTTCAGCAGAAAAGCAAAAACCTGCTCTTGCCAGTTCCTAATGTAATCCCTCTATTGGGCCTGACGAAGTAAGTTCCTGAAGTAGACTTTCTTACGTGGAGATAGAAATGAGCTGGACAAATAGAATAAGAAGCGCCTTGCTCCTGTATAGCTACTGGTTAACAAGATTCGAGTTTAAGAGATGGGCGGAGAAGGGACGGAGGGTTTTATCTTCAGCTAGGATTTCATAAATAATAATGTCCGTGAAATTAGCAGGATTCACATCAATAATATTGTTAAAAACGTTGTTGTTTTTTTTGCTGAGGTACTCTTGAATGGTATCTATCTTCAAGTCGGAGTGGAGGGTCTAATTCCGAACATACTAAGGAGCTTTAGTGATAATTCTTAGCACCTTATTTTGTAGCACTTGGAGTTTTTTAATCTCGCTTAGTCTGTAGTTTGCCCAGGTCGGCATCGCATACGTAAGAATAGGACGGATAACAACCTCATAAAACCTCTTTTTCAGTCGGAGAGAGAAGTTCTCATTCTTTAGGAGAGGGAAAAGCCTGAAAGCGATTCCTTGAGCTTTTCCGCTTACTCTGAGCATATGATCTTTCCAGTTGTATTTCTTGTTTAGGGTAACTCTCAGGTAAATTGCTTTGTCGACTCTAGGGATGATTTTGCGAAAACGTTTAACCTCGGTTCTCACACATTTCCTCCGTTTGCGACTACGAATGAGAAGAATCTTAGATTTTTCTGGCTGAATACACGTTTTCCAGCGACTGCACCACCCCTCAATAGCAGGGATTTTGGCCTGAAGTCTTGATAATGCATACTCCGGGTTTAGAGATTTAACGGCTAATGCTGTATCATCAGCGTAGCTGGCAGCAAGAACATGCGTATCCTCAGTAAAGCAAGGGAAATCGTTGGTGTAGATAATGTAAAACAGCAGGCCTAAAATTGACCCTTGAGGAATTCCTGCATAAATCTTTTTAAAACTTGAAGCTACACTTCCAAGTTTAATGGAAAAAGTTCTATTTTCAAGGAAGGATTTGATAATCAGTATCAGATTCCTGGGAAACCCGAGGTGAATAAGCTTGTAGATTAGCCCTAGATGCCAGACGCGGCCAAACGCCTTCGCCACGTCTGGCATCAGGATTGCGACACTCATTCTGTTGTGCATAGCCGCACCGATGAATTCCGTGAGCCTAACTAACTGTGTTGTAGTAGAAAGTTTTTTCCGAAAGCCGTGCTCATGATCAACAAGAAAGTCCAAGTTTTCTTGCATTCGAAGATAAACAATACACTCCAGAATCTTGCTTATGGAGAACAGCAGGCTGATAGGTCTAAAATTTGCTGGGTCATCCTGCGTTTTCCCTGGCTTAGGAATCATCATGATGCTTGCTTGCTTCCAGAAAAGGGGGAAATAATTTTGATATAAGCATGCGTTGAGAATGCCTATCAATTTGTAAACAGTCTTAAAAGGCATGTTTTTCAGCATTTGGTTCGTGATCTCATCCTTTCCTGGCGCTTTCTTTAATTTTAGCCCCTTAATAATGTTCTGCATTTCGTGCGGAGTGGAAAGTTTGATAGAGGGTTCTATTGAAGGAGTGTGCAGCCATTGATCATTATGGTAATGAACTAGAATGTCCGAACTGTAATCCGAAGGGAAGGAATTTGGAATAAACTGACTTGAAAGGTGCTCCGCAAAAAGTTCTGCTTTGTCTTGATCGGAATAAGCAAAACCATTATCACTTTTGAGCGGCTTTCTAGCAGAACAGGAGCGTTTTAGAGTCCTTGTATGCCGCCAGATGGCGCCAGGTTCATCGTTGATCTTTTCCATCTTATCCTGCCATACGCTAGAACGATGGGCTTGAATCTTTCCTTTGATTTTCCTAATAAGCATGTTAATTTGGATTTTGATAGCAGGATCCCAGGTGAGGTTGAATTCCTTTCGGAGATGATTTCTATAGCAGATTATTTCTCGGATATTGGCTGGAAGCGTGTGCTCATGTCTGACACGGTCAACCTCCGTCATACCTAGTGACTTAGTAGAATGCAGGTAAGAAGTAAAGTTCTGTACCGCACGTCAATATCCAAAGTGCTTTGTAACGAGCCGCAGTTAAAATCAGAGGTCATCAGAACATTATGATACAGATCCCAATCAGTATATTTAAGTGGCGGAAGGTTCCTAGCATTATCCACTCCGAGGTAAGCTAGCACAGGTACATGATCAGAAGACATATCACATGTTACCGTAATAGCCATGGGAGTATTGAACGTCGTTATAAAGATATCCAGAATGTCAGGCCGACGGTTGATCATATTAGGCCTATACGTAGGCTCATCCGGCACGTGCAGAAAGACAGGATAATTACACACAAAATCATGCACTACGTGTCCGTTATAATTAGAGTTGCGGCATCCCCAGTCAATATGCTTAGCATATAATTCGCCACCTAGAAAGGTGGGGGAGTCCGAGTTGATAAGACCGTCTAGAATTGCATCACTGAGCCTGTTTCCAGGGCGGTTATACACCACACAGAAAGTGACTACCCCAATTTTGGGTGGATTCACCATCACTTTTACACTCTCCATACCATCACAATTATCTGCACTTTTCAGATACGAAACGAAAGTCCTTTTAACATATATGAGCACACCGCCACCACGGTGGTGGAGTCTATCACTACGGCAGCTGCAGTAATAGGCTAGATTTAAGGAGTGCGAAGTGTTAGCATGGGTCTCTGTGATTAAGAGGATGTCCAGATCATTTTGCTGGATAAATTCTTGAAGTTCCGGAATCTTAGAGGTAACATTCTGCGCATTCCAGAGCAGGATCTTAACAGGAGAACTTTGCCGAGAGGTGTTATTATCCATGGTTGGGGGAAGGTGGCTTGACTGTGTCCTCTGTCATAGAGGCGGTAGGAATTGATTTTGCTACATCAGCAAACATAGAGATGGCAGCTGTGAGCTTATGAATCAACAAATTGGCTTCGTCGAGCTTCGCTTGAAGCTCACTCAGTTGCGGGAAGCCTTCTTGTGGCGCCACTTGTGGGGGAGTAGCATTACTATTGTTGACTACTCTATCTGCATAAGATATGCCTTTTTGCACAAAGGATGAGTGAGGCTTGGGGTAAAACGAACAACCTTTGAAACTGGCTGTATGAGAAAGTCCGCAGTGGCAGAATTTTGGTGGCTCATCTTTGGGCTTGGTGCAGTCACGAGACTCATGCCCCTGACCACATTACACATCGTGGTGCGTGACGGCATTGACTCTGAGCATGAAAAACGTCTTGGAATCGGAAGCACTGAGTGATACCACGTCGACCTCTGTATCTTTCAACAGTTATCTTTAGCCTCATAAGATACTTTAGGTTATTAAAAATGTCCTTGGTTTTTCTCATTTCATTTTCTTGGTTCATTTCTTTCTAGCATGACGAGGAATAAAGGCAAGGGAGCGATTTCCGGTCCTTTTCGGCAGGACATTTGCACTACCTTTTTGACCACGTATCCTTCTGCGATGAGAGCGTCTTGGATATCTCTAACTGGAGTGTCAATCGGAAGACTACGAATGTTCCACGATGGAGGTGCTAGCACCAGGGTACCTGGGCCGAAGACCCTACTCCTAATCGAAAGTTTGTGCTTTTCTTAACTGTAGGATATTAACAAATTTGGAAATTTTGAACAATAAGTGTGGTGTATCTGAAATCCTATTCAGGTACTGAATTTGTAGAGTGCTTGAAAGGTAAAAATTAATGAAATTAAACATGAAACAGGCCAACATAGACTATGAAAAATTACCTGTGAACATCTGGCGGTGAAATCAAGCTGGTGTGGGTAAATGTAACACATAAAAGGCAAAGCAGCGATCAACTAGTGACTCTAATCCAGAACAGATGTTAATGAGTAGAAGGCATTAATACAATAAGGAGGAGTTTGACGAGCCGAGGTATTGAATAGAACTAGGAAATTCTTTCAAGTAACATGTTTTATACATTATGAGAATTAAATACATATGTATTATATGTTTACACATAGTATGCAGTTTACACAATATAAATAGCTATATTTCTTTATTTTCATAATTACTGGTTGGTTAGGCTGGTTGGTTGCTTAACTATTTGTATATTTTAATTCGCAAATAGTTCCTCAAATAAATTGAACAATATAAACAGTTTATCTATGGGATTCTCTGTTGCTTGTATATCAGGCATCTTTGCCGCTATTTTTTGAATTATATTACTAATTGAAAGGCCGCGGAAAATGTTACTCAGTTATTTTATAAGTTTAAAAATTTCTACGAATGAACCAATGTTTACATTATTATTTTCATTGGGATTTTGTGGGTTACCTGTATTGTTTTTATTTGTGGATTCTTTTTGATTTTCTTTAATACCTTGTGCTACTTGTGCATAGGTTAGACCTGGTTTTGTTCCTACATAAGAGATGTTGTTTTGCTCATTTAAGGTAGGTTTTTATTCAGAATTTTTGTTGTTTGATTATTTTTGGAAACTTAGGGCAACCTCTAAAATTGGCCGTATGTCCTGTTTGAAGGCAGTTGCAACATTTTACAGTATTTATTCCTTTGGAAATGCATTCTGAAGTTTTATGTTCTCCTGCGCATTTAACGCAGCGTGGTTTCAATTTGCATTGTTCTGAATTGTGATGGAAGTGTTGCCAGTTATAACACTGCACAACACTTCCATTTAATTTATATTCCACAACTTCAACATGAAAAAGCATGAAGAATTTCATCTCATATATTTTGCCTACATCAGGAGTATGCTCTAATTGGATTTGAAACAGGGGCATTGGGGCTTTAGTTCTTAATTTATGCATTTGTGCAACTTTTCTTATTTTCTAGCATAAGTTTATTAATTCGTCTTTGATTTCTTCAGGTGAACAATCAATCAGGAGTCCCCTTATCACAACCTTAATAGGCTTTTGCTGCTTTCCCATAATTAAGTAGTGATCAACCTGATTCATATCTAAGTATCGAGTTATTCCTCGATGATCCTCTTCCGTAAGTGGAAGTATTTTTAAGAACGCTCCTGATACTTTACCCGCAAATTGCAGTTTTGTTTCAGATTGCATTTTCTTGAGAAAATCTGAATATTTTACAGTCGGCATAGCCATAATTGGCTTAATTTTGGGAGGGCTTGTCACTACATCTAGAGGCAGAGAATCATTGGTATCACATGTATTATCACATTGTAAATTTTCAAATTTATTGCTTAGTGGCACATCTAAATTTTCCTTAACCTGTTTGGGGGCCGAGCCGTTTTTTTGGGTGAAATAAACCCGTCTGAGTCCTGAGTCTGATTAATATTGCGTTTATTTGATATTTTTGAAGGCCTCTTGGGCTTACTAAGATTTTGCATCAGCTCGTTTGCACTTTTTTCGTGTTTAGCGTTGTTAGGGGTGGGCTCATCACTAATTATCTTGATATAATCACAATTTTCATTAACATTAGTTTCGAAATTTTTATCAGAGAGACGTCTATTAAGTTTAACCTGTAAATCAATATAGTTTAAATTGGCAAATTCTGGATTAGAATCACAAAAAGATTTGCGCTTACCTTCAAACAGCTGAAGAAGTCCTTCTGCGATGTGTTTCTTTCGTTGGATGGAAGTGAATGTCGGAGATTGTTTTGCATCTGGAACTGCCCTTAGCGATTCCAACATTGAGCCCGTTGTCTTCAGTATAACTTTAATACTTTCGATATATCCAAACACAGCTAGGTAATCCGTGAGATGAAGTTCATCTTTCATCAGAAGATTATTCCAGTTGTCTTCCAAATGTTGATCCGCAAACGGCACGATTTCTTCCGGCAGCCCTGCCACGAGGTGCCGTGCAACTTTCCTAGCAATTTCAGGAGTAAGTGGTCGAAAGTCCTTGTCGGCCATATTAATGAATCGATAGCTGTTCGGTAAAACAAGCTAGCAGCACTTCACAATAATATAAACACCATTACCAATCGATCAATAATCAAATACATTCACAAAAACAGTATATAATATACTGCACGCGGCTGAAAAAACGAAATGGCGCACCACACTTAACGGAGCGATGAGATAACACTTCTTAACAGCACACAAGCTCAGTAGCGAAAAACATCGAAAAATCGGAAGACTACGAATGACAGCTTTGATGCTTTTATCCTCAGCAAGCTCATACGGATGAAATTTTATCTTTTTGTCATCCAGGAGGTCCCTAATGTTACGATAAGCCTCACTGGAATAGAGTTTGATTTCAAATTCATCTATGGCTTTCATCTTTGCATTGAAATCACTGTAGCCGGAGTTATCCAAAAGATCAGTAATGTCTTTCCATTTCCAGTTTGAATCTTTAATAACGATCGGCGGAAGCTTCGAACTTCTTTTTGGAAACTTAAACTCATCCTCTTTAGGATCACGTGGTCTGTCCTGCACATTCTCATTTGCAGGCTGCTGCGTAGAGGGAGTGGCTTGATCCTTAGTAGGAGGAGCGTGATCCTTGGTGGAACGGGCTTGATCCTTAGTAGGAGGAGCGTGATCCTTGGTGGAACGGGCTTGATCCTTTAGGGCGGGAGAGATGGTCGGCATGATTTCCTGCTCTTTGCGCCCTTCCTGAGATCCTAGCTTAAATTCTTCCTTAGGGATAGAGGTGAGTTTCGTCTTCTTGGAGGCTTTAGCAGCGGTCTCTTATTTATTTTCTTAATAGGGATTTCCTCAGCAATGTCCGCAGAGGGATCAGTATCCACCGGGAGGGCAGCAAATTTATTGCTGCATTTCGCAGTCGGAGAGGCCAGATCTCGTCGTCTCTTGTTACTGACAGATTCAAACTCCATTTCCTCGTGGTCCTCATCTGGAACTTTCGAAGCAGCAGCAGCGGCAGGAATGAGGGCAGAGTCAGGGAACATAGCACTGAAGTCAGGTAAATCCATCATTAGCGTCTTGACAAATTTTTCAGCCAGTTGATAAAGGAAAACCTCATTTGAATCCACGGTGCCATTTACCTTACGGCTCTTGAGTTCCTCATAATCCCGTACGAGTTGCTTAACAAACGCCATAGTCCGTAAATCAGTCAGCCGTATCCCGAAAAAATCCGAGTGAGAAATAGTAATCACTGAGTAAAACAAGCAGATACACTGTAAAAGTGTATCACACGTAGGGCACTTAAGGCCGTTTTACAGTACCCAGAACGCAAGGTTCAACGGGCCCAACCTTCTATTAGCGCCAGCAAAAGCAGAAAACTAACGCTGTAAAATCCAAGCCAGAGCGAGGGGAAAGCGCACCTTCACGCTCGAAAGCTAACAGTCGAATATCTTGATGTCATTCTTCGATATATCACGCGGTGCTAGCACCAGGGTGCCTGGGCCAAAGGCCCTATCCCTCATAGAATAACTTAAGTAGATTACGAATAGTATGAAAAAAGAAATAACTTATAACTTAATTAATAATATATATATGCATACACAGAGTAAAAGATGTCATTGTTATTGACTGAATAAATATATATGTTCCCAAAAATCTCCTTAGCACCCGCATTATTTACATGTTTTGCGAAGTTCCTGCCTATCACTTCTGCCCTCAACATACTTTATTCGGATTGGCTCTTTATGAGTGTAGCTCGGTTCCTTCTGGCTCCGCCCACCTACCCCGCTTGCCATAACTCTGTACTTGCCTTTCAGATCAAGTCTCGGTTCTCTCGTCCAATCAGCGTAGCGGACGCAGATGCGTAGTGAATCATTCCCCCGGTTACACAGGGGCGCATACATGCACGGGTTAAAGAATTTTTAACACAACCTTACACGCCTGAACTCAGGCCCACTGATCCTGCTGAGGTGATGACCTATATTGAAAGACTAAAGCCAAACAAGGCTCCCGGCTTAGATTCTATTTCGAATCGCATGATCAAAAATTTCCCCGTAATTTTTATTGTTTGGATTACGGTCCTTACTAATTTTATGCTTAGGAGAGGCTATTTCCCCGACTGTTGGAAAATTGCAGCAGTCGTAGCCATTCCAAAACCGGGACAAAATTTAAATTTACCCGTCAATTATAGACCTATTAGTCTACTTTCTTCACTCTCAAAAGTATATGAATTTGTCTTACTTAATGGCCTGAATGAATTCTGTCGAGATCAAAATTTGATCATCCCGGAACAATTCGGCTTCCGACCTAAACACTCCACGGTACACCAGTTACTCCGTGTAGTGGAATTCATTCATGAAGGCTTTCGTAAGCGAGAGAAAACTGGAATTGTCTATCTCGATATAGCCAAAGCTTTTGATAGAGTTTGGCATGACGGACTTTTATACAAGCTCATGCGACTTGGTTTTTCGGCTCATATCATTAATATTATTAACTGGTACTTATCTGGAAGAAGTTTCCGCGTGCGAGTTAACCACGAACTCTCCTCTCCCCGCCCTATTTTAGCCGGTGCCCCCCAGGGTAGTCTGGTCTCACCGCTTCTCTTCAACCTGTATATTAATGACGTGCCTAAGGCAACTAGTATCGATTTAGCTTTATATGCAGACGATACGGCCATCTTAACACAACATTTCAACAAAACCACGGTAATCTCTAAATTACAGAGTTACCTTTCGTCCTTACAACTCTGGCTCGGACTGTATAAAATCAAAATTAATGTTGCAAATGTGCTGCCACTTTGTTCATCCGAAGAAATATCCCCCATTTAAATAATCTTGTATTCTTCGGTGAACATATTCCCTGGGTTTCTACACATAAATATCTAGGAGTTATACTAGATTCAAAATTCACTTGGCAACCTCACATTCAAAAAATTATTGCGAACGCGAAGGCTGCCAAAGCCAACTTGCGCCCTTTTTTCGCTAGGAATAGCGACCTGTCACTGGATAACAAGATCTTACTCTATAAGTCTATGATAAGGCCTATACTTACGTACGCAAGTCCCATCTGGGGCTCTGCTGCTCTGACTAACCGTAAGCACGTCCAAATTTTTCAATCTAAATTACTACGACAAATTCTTAACGCTCCATGATTCGTAAGGAACGAAGATATTCATAACGATCTCAAAATTATGCCCATCAATAGCTTTATACAGCGACTATCGGTCAATTTCTTCAGAAACATCCATCTCGTTGGAAATCCTGTACTTCATACGCTCCTGTTTACAATCCTGGGGTCGCATCGTCAAAAAAGCTACCCAGAACTATCTTGAATAATGATTATGCCATCAATCCATTCAAAAGGCGACGTTATGAAAGTACGGATGCCCGAGTGGAAGCTTACTTCTTGTTCCTTCCCCCCCCGCCGCTGCATTAACAATGCAAAGGGCATTGACCAGCGGAACCCAAACTACAACTCTTTAACAAGAGTTTCTTAGGGGCTCTTTAAGAAGAGTCTTTCTATAGCAGACGCACGCGCCTGCACTTAACTTGTAAATTGATTCTTTTCTTCCCTTAAAAGGGTTGCTTATCACACCTCCTTAAGAGGGGATTGCTATCTGGCCTTTTAAATGCCGCACTGAATAGCGGCCAAAATTCTCTCCTCCCAGTCAGCTGACTACTTGTACTGTTTACTTTTTCGACCTGCCTAACGGGTCCCCCCTCTTTCTCTCCCAGACTCCGAGCGGAAACGAGTGTCAATGACCTCGCAAACGTTCTGTTATCGCGTTGCCTGACTAAGGATTTTTATTCTATTTACTGGTATCAAGATTCAAGGAAAGCTCACGCCGCCTTTTTTTATCTTATTCAAAATTATTTGTTGTATTGACTGACCCCTTCTAAATTAATTCTGGCCCTTTTTTGTCGCTAAATTAAAGCCCTTCATTGAGTTTTACCTTTTTTGTCTCATGCAGAAGGCTATATCTTGAGCTAATAAATTTTTATTTTTCGCTTTCAAAATTTTTGCCCGTATTTGATGATCCCCTCTTTTGATGATTTAACTTATAATTGATGATGTGGAGTTAAAGGCTTGCCCTAGTGTACTCCGTAAATTTAACTTCCTTGATCCTTGATCCTTGTGAAACATTCGCCTCTCTCTATTACTTTTCCGTACACAAGACAAGATATGCCATTTCAATTGCTTACTTTATCCTTTACAACTTTCTGATTTCTCCCAGTCTTCAACACTGTTCTTCTTGTACCATGCTATGTTTTAAACTATTAGAAAATAGCCGACAGAATGATATTCAGGGATAGCGCAACTGCGCGGGTGCCTGTTTATGCGAGCTGCGTTCGCCTGAGTCGTCTGTTTGAATGCCATTGTACAGGTCGGATTCCGGGCCGTAGGTTTTTTCACTAAATACTTGGCCGCTGGTCTTTGTTGTCTTTTGCATTGGAGAAACATTCTGAGGCAGTTTCTGCGCAAATCGAACAGATCAGGGATCAAAATGGTTTCACTGATACTGAGGACAAATTGTTTAAGTTTCTACTGATTCATGATATGATTAAAGCCATGAGTATTGAATTTTCAAGTGCTAATTCTCAGGTTAATGATAATGCTGTTTCGGATACCTGAAAGACTGATAACACTTCTTTTCGTGAAAACGCACGGGCTCGTAGCCCAATTAAATTGGATAATGATCATGCTCCTGAAATACCATTGGATCAAGACACTAGTTCAGACGAAGAATTTCGAACTAAACGTAGAGGAGATCAGACTGTGCGCACTCGCACATCTAAGAATGCACTCAAAAAGGTCAGGTTAACAACACACACTAAAATTTCTACGAGTCAATCACAGAACATCATTGCTGATGATAAAAATGTTCAGAACACAGCCACTGTTGCTGCGAATGATAATCACATTGAGGAAGATATTATGGACACTTCCAATTTAAATGACACAAATGATAAAACGTCTGATTAACCCTTTAACTGCTTAAGACGTCTTTAAACGTTTTCAGAGATAGCTCTAAAATGCTTAAGAGGCGTATACACGGAATTGAAATTTCTCGAAAAATGATTAAGACGTGTATACACGGAGGCAAAGTTTCCCGATAAATTTTCAAGACGTGTTGAGACGCTACGCGAGGTCTTCATTCCCTTGCGTTTCCGCAGGCGGCTGTCATTTGCACAAAGCTCTTAATAGGAAGTGAAATCTGTTTGAATAGTGCACTTTACGGAAGAGCCCTCTGAGTAAAGGCTTATTGTCAGACAGCAAGTGTATATTATTCTGCAAGGTTTTTGAATGATGACAAATCGTTTTACATACAACTGTGTGCCTTCCGGTACATTGTAGTAATGAAAGCCCATTCCTCAGTCGCTGATTACATCCAAAAATCTTTAGTAAAAATAGGAAAAATTCGGAAATGCAATGAAAAATGCATTTTTAATAAATCATATAATATATAAATGACTATTTGATCTTCGTATAAAATTTGGTTACAGTTTCTGATTTCTCAACAACAAGAAAATAATATATAATGTCAAAATTAACTTTTTGTTTGCCTTCGTATTTCAAGTGGAATTTTTAATGGTATTTTCTTTCTACCTTATGAAAAGACAACACTGTTTTTTTAGCATGCCTGAGGTTTGGAATTTGTAATTGTGACTGACTGTTTTACTATAAACGCGAAATTACATGTAAAAAATTCTTCGAGGTAGAAATTAAAATATTAAACTCAAGAAATTATATTAAATCCAGTAAATGAATATGCCGAAAAAATTCATGAAGATCAATAGCTTTGTTTAAATAATTTATTAAAATTTGGAATGCAACCGAAATTTTAAAATCTGCATTTTGTGAACGTTATTACCTAATAACTATATCTGCGCAATTATTTTATAAAGTCTTTTGATCCAAATGCTAATAAACGCCACCAGCGGTTGAGTGGCTAAGTGGCTTAACACTGGTAGTTTGAGCTGGATTTTAATTCCACAGAAGGGGCTGGATGATAACTGTTTTCATGGTTTTTCCTCAAGCGTAAAGTGAATGAGAGTCAGTTGCCTTTACGAAATCCTTCGCGAAGGCATGCTTATAAGGTATTTTCTTCCTCCTTTCCGCATTTTTTGTGGTATAACTGTAGCACACTTGCGCGTTTTCGAGAGGTCCAGGTTTAAGCATTGGCGAGGGCATTCCTCAGTTTTCACGTCTCTTGTCTCAAAAATCCTAATGACTCTACAGTGGCGCCCGAACTAAAAGGTGGTGGATGATGATTCTTTATCACCAGGATTTGGCGACTGGGTCCCCTAATCCCTAGTGGCCCTTTGAATGAGGGAGTATATAAGGTATTTTTTGTCCTTTTGTGCATGCCTTCGTGATTTCACGGAACCACACACTGGGCGTATTCGAGAAGTTTAATTTCGAGTCCCAGCGAGGGTATTGTTCCTTTTTCACGTCTCCTGTCTCAAAAATCTTAATGACTCGACATACTTACTCTTGGAAGGTAGTCTTGTATACGATGAAATAATTAAAGCGAAGCTATGAGAAGGATTTTAGTTAATGTATGTACTTAACTGCTTTCACGAAGAGGAAAACCAATCCCAAACCATCCGAGTAATCTTCCATATTCATGGACAATTTGTTTTTGAATATATTTTACTAATAAAGAAGTTTATCGTAAATTCCGGGATAAAAGACATTGAATAGTGTATAAAGTAATCTCTGTTTTCTCAGTTATTTGGGAAACACGGACCATTTTTCAATGGATGAAGAAGAAATTAATATATAGTCATCCTATAGATGAATGTTGAATGACGCCCGAAAATTTTCACAGTGAGCTAAACATAACTGAATTATTAATGAAAAACTTTACCTAGCAGTAAAGATATATAAGCACGTATTTACGCAAAATGCACGATTAAGAATAAAAAATCTAAATAAAGTGACGATTCTAAAATTAATTTTCCAGAAATAAATTAAAGTGAGCCCACCTGTAGACAAATGGATACAACCGCAGGGCACCAGTAATTTAGTCCGGATCGAATTTCAAGACTGACTGCATGCCATTTTCATTATTTTTCCTTGTATACAGCATGAACCAGTCTAAATCCTTGAAGTCCTTCATAAAATCACCTCTTTTTTCAAGCAAATATCTCTCACCTTCTCTGCCACAATCAGTTAAAACTGAGAATTGAGCTAGCATATATTTTGCTTGCAAATTATTTGTTCACGTTTGTTATTATTATTCTACCTCAAAGGAGATGCATTGTTTTTTAACTTAATGATTAAAATCTTGTATTAGAAAAGCAAAATTTATAGACATTAATGTGCTTCAAAATATTGATCGATGAGTTAAGAATCTAAAAGCTGGTGAGAGTTGCCACTCCGTGAGATGTAATATCCTTCATTTATCTTCCATGCACACGCAGAAAGAACAGCTTCTTAGAGCGTTGTCATTCAGTAAAAGCATCAGCTCTTTAATTAATTTTTGACGTTCAATCAATTTACTATTGATTAAACAATTTACTATTGATTAAAAAATGGAGCGATTTAAAGTTAATAAAAGCACTTCTTATAATATAAATCTTCATTTAACTTTTTCGACAATGTCAGTATAAATTAAAATTATATATAACTAATAACTTTAACAGTTTCGTTGTAATTTATAAAAGACAGATGTTGTCACTGCATGAAGTAATAGATATTTAATTGGTACGCGGATCTTGACGCGAGGAAAAATCGTTAGGACCGGATTTAGAAATATTAGTATGTATGCATGTAAGTATCGATGTGTTCATGTATATATGCATATATGTACGTACGAATGTACGTGTCTGTATAAATATACACAGATACTCACATACGTACCTTTCTGAATCCAATCCCGATAACAGAACAGTACTATTTAATTTACCTACTAGGTGACATTTCTGTATTCATAATTAGTTCTCTTTCATCAAATTCTTAATTTAAATTTACGAGATTATATGTTGAAGTAAAAATGAAGCTTATTGTGAGAAAATATGTCAGGTTATAGAATAAGGTTATCTATTATGGTACAAATGTACGTTTAAATATCAGAAAATAGTTATTGAAATGAAAAATTTTTGCGCTTATTATGCAGTTATTAAAATTACTACCAGAGAATAAAGTGTTTTTGCTTAATTGATAATCACGACTGAATTTTATAAGCAGTCCTAAGCTATATCAGAATTTTTCCCTTTCCTTTTACCTGGAATACATTGCCAAAGTGGTTCAAGAAAGCGCCTTTATAGTATACGACCATATACCAAGTATTTCCACCCCGTTTTGGGCGACTCTAATGGTTCTAAACCATTAAAATAGCTTCTGGGGTGTCTTACCTTTTGTTAACATCACGAATTAGTTTCCTGGGAAGACTCCTTTGAAGGACGAAGGGGAGGGGGAAAAGGGAGATTTTTTTTAAATGCGAAAGTATTTTAGTGCATTGCTTGATTATACAATATTTCTAGTTCTGTTTCTCCTACCTTCCTCACACCATGCCTACGCAATTGAAACTTACGTATTTGAATAAAAAGAAATTTAGTAGCTTATGAAACAACTAAGTGCGGAAATTTACAACGATCGTCATTTAAAACGTCAGTTAATTACAAATATAAAAAAAATATATATAATATACGAATACACGTTTGGCAACCGAACTTTGAAATGGGAAAAGAGATTATTTTTTCATTTGTCAGATTTATCAGTTTTTAATTGCCTTTCTTCTTTTTAAGCAAAATTATCGAAAACACATAATGCACAAAAAAGAGTCATGTTAGTTTGATTCAGGGGATATTATAAAAAACCGAAAAAATACTGAATACCAGAATTTCGCTATAAAAGCCATAAAAAAAGTCACGAATAGATTGGATGCATTTCCTTATATTCAGTGTAGATTTCTGGATTATCCAGTATTTTCCATTAACCCTTAGCCTGTCGAGTTATTTTCCGCAAATACCTTCAAAACTGTCGCTAACGTTTCACCCAAATCCCCCTAATATGTCGCGAAAATAACACTGAACTTTCGAAAAATGCTAGCAACTTCTTTTGTTAGTTGTTTTCCCTCCCAGAATTTTGGATCAAAGATTCCGCCTAATTAAGATACATTGCTTCATAAACATTAGTAGCTGCGAGCTGTCAAGAACGTTGCAAAAGAATAGCTTTTCTCCGACTGACCGTGAGAGTGCCGTAGGGTAAATGTCCAGCAAGTGTTCAGCTCATCAACATTTCATGAATAGATTTCAGAAGTGCAGAACTTACACCTTTTCTTTCATACAGATGTCTTATTTTCAAACATATTGCTTTTAAAATCTTAAATGCAGTAGAATATTTATTAGTTAAACTATTGTATACGCAATAAATCTGAAATAACAAACTTCGTGTTTAGCTTTATTCTCGATTGAGAATTCACACCTAGATATGAATTGCCTCAGTATTTTTTTTAATACAAAGAACTGAAACTCTAAATCTCCTAATTTCATTTGAAATTTAGACAATTCTTAGCCCAAAGCGGCAATTTGCCCAAAAGGGCTATTAGTTTTGTTTTGGCATTTTGCGTTGGTTCACTATAAAAAAGTTTTAGTATAACTAAATAATATAGACTATACTATAAAAAAATTTTTAGTATAACTGACTTTTATAGTATATTTTAAAAAATAATACTTTGAAAGTCTGAATCACTTTTCAAATCGCTGCCACCAAATATAAGAGTCTTGCCTTATATTTAGAGAAACTAAATAATAAAAAAACTGTATGACTGTATGTTTCTCGCATTCTAAAAAAACAACGGTACCTAGAGACATCAAATTTTTAATAACGTAGTCCTTCACTTCGAATATGGGCATCTGGAAGCCCAAATCTGGAATTTGTTTTATTATCTGTTTGATGTTTTGTAAAACTTTAACGAATTTTTGATTAATAATCTCAACGATTTCAAAGCAAGCAACGGCAACACTGTACAAAAAAAATTATCTCCAGCGCTCGAGACTGTGTATCGGAAATTCTAAAGATATGCTTTTTTAAATTTTTTGTGATATTGCTGTTGAATTGAGTTTGATGGTTCAAGTGCAAAGAACATGATATTTTATAAATAAAGGTAATACAAAAAACGTTAAGAAAACGCCGGCTTGGGCGTAATATAAAATCTGAAAACCTTCAGATTTATTATTATTATTATTATTTTGCTTCTCTAAAAAGTTCTTAAACTTGTTATTGATTGCTCATTACAATAGTACAGATTCGCATAGGTTTTCTTTTCAGTTTTTAGAACAATAATTTCACATATCTTTTTCAATTTCCTTTTACACCATCCGTTTACTAGACGTTTCGTCTGCTGTATCTTTTAGCTTTCGTCATGTCATGGCCTCATCAAAAAATTACATTCTAAACCTGGGAAATGAATTCTTGGCTTCATTTCTTAGGCAAAATGTTAAACAAATCATCAAAGGAATAAATAATATTCAATATGCAAAAAGTTAAGTTTTCAGTAAAAAAAAGGACAGTGCCGTTAATGCTTAAATAATTCTTAAATGCTTAACACTCAAAGCCAAATGAAAGACAGTTCGGCACGAATCGTTTATAAATTCTTGCCTCCACTAAATTAGTTCTAATATTTAAATTAGTTATAGCAGACGTAATAAATGTGTCGATAGTTCTTTCATTGATCTACGTCTTTCACAGCCACTCAAATTAAAATTCTTCTCTTTAATAAAAAAAATCGTTTTAAGGGAACTTCTTGATGATTAAAGAATACAAAATTGTTAATTATATCCGTAAAGCTCTCCAAAATATTATGTCCATTATTCAAATAACTGATACCATTTAAATGAGGTTCAGCAATGAGATCTTTATTATATTTAATTTCTAAAACAAATACACTCACGTTTGTGAAAATTGCAACACCAAGAAGGAATCGTCATAATTGAATGCAATTTAATACACAGTTGAGTGGTAGTGGTACAAATAAATGATTAAATGTTCAAAGCAAACAAACAAGAACAAGAGATCAGAATCAGTATTTTGTGTGGCCACCACGCGCCGCAATAAGTGCTGCTACACGACGTGGCATGGAGTCAAACAAAGTTTGAATGTCTGACTGAGGAAGAGCATTCCATATCGTTTGTACGCGTACCCAAAGTTCGTCTGCAGACGCAACAGGACGAGGATCACGAGCAAGACGCCGACCAATGACATCCCACACATGTTCAATTGGCGACATATCCGGGGAACACGCAGGCCAAGGAAGAAGCTGTACCTGCTGCGCTGCAAAGAAGGATTTAACAATCCGAGCAGTATGAGGGCGGGCATTGTCCTGTTGAAATACAGCGCCTGGCAAGCTTTGAAGGAAGGGAACAGCTTCGGGCTGTAGAACTTCACGGATATACCGGTTGCTGTTCAGATTGCCCACAATTCGTAGCAATTGAGATCGTCTATGATATGCTATGGCGCCCCAGACCATAACTCCGGGTGTTCGTCCACTGTGGCGTTCGATAATGCACTCCGGAAGGTGGCGTTCACCGGCATAGCGTCTGACACGAATGCGGCCATCATGGTACCACAAATTAAAGCGGGATTCGTCAGAAAACACGACATGCTGCCAATCAGCACGCCAGTCTCTATGCTGATTGGCCCATTGTAGCCGCAGGCGGCGATGGTCGTGCGTTAGGGGGATCCTGTATAAAGGAGTCCGTGCGCGCAGTCCACACTGCAGCAGACGTCTACGAATTGATGAAGCACACAATGAAACACCTGTAGCTATTGACCACAGTGCTGCCAATTGTCTAGAGGAAGCTGTACGGTCCGTCCGCGCCATGCGGACCAGGTGTCTATCATCGCGAGCTGACGTCACATTTCGGGGTCCACTCCCGGATTTCCGAGTTGTCCGACACTCGTCCGTCCACTGCTTCCAAACGCGCATCACTGTGCTGCTGTTACGCTGCACACGAGAGGCTACTGCACGATACGACAATCCAGCTTCACGAAGGCCGATGATTCTCCCTCGTTCAAACTCTGTAAGTTGTTCAAATCTCGCTCTCTTTCGTCGACGAGGCATAAGTACAGATTGAGTTAACGTTTACCACTAGCAGATAACCACCGATAACCATACACGCCTCGCTACAGCCGTCTATTTATTCGGATCCATCAGCCGTTCAGAGGGCGCTGCTCAGCATACGCATGCGCTACGGATTTGCAATTCTAATCATTTGCATATCATGCGCTACTTTGCATTTCCTGAAAATTTCAGCTCACTCGCGTAAGTCCTTCATCGTGTTGCAATTTTCACAAACGTGAGTGTATTTTCCAATTTTACAACGGCCACAAGCATTGAGACGAATCATCTCATAGTAATTTATTTGCGTAATGCTATGAAAAAAGTATATTCACTGTCGAAAATCCATAATTTGTACATTTCTTTCATGCAGTATTTTAAATAGAATGAGAGTAAAAATATTTATCGTCTAGCGGAATGAGTACTTGAACTAATAAATTTAGTTCTGTAGTGTTAAAATTGTTCTTTATAATATGCGTGATTTTTTGTGTAAAAATTTAGTGCATATTATGTTTCTATTAAATATAGTACATGCGTATATCTCACATTAATGAACGACATAATTTAGTGTATTTCAAACTAATTAGGAACAACAGCAGACAAGGAGGAAAAGAAGAGCGAACGAGATTTGTTGCAGTTCTTACTATGGATCTACGCCAGGGACGAAGGGAATAATTATTAAAAATCAAACATTCACGACAATTGTGGCCGAGGAAGTGAATATTATACACCTCATATCGCTAACCAGACTTTAAAAAAATAAACGAAAAAATAAAGTATTTGTAGTTTGAAAACATCAGATTGTCGCCCGATGTTTCAAATCAAAGTTACCACTGAAATTTAAAAAATAATACTAATAAAAATTTAAGCTTTTACTACCTCTTTGTTTTAAGTAATAGCGCAACCTACTCTTACCAATTCATAAAATTAAATATATTGTTTACTCAAAAAACCAAATAAAATTAAAATTTAAATCAAAAAGTATTCCAATTTTTGAAAATCCAGCGATTGTTTCTGTACTGCTTTGCAGTAAAACTGTTATAAGGAGAAAAACATCAAATTAGTTAAAAAGTCTACTGCAGTTTTATCAAAATTTAAGAAAGAAGGAATAGATATGATCTCTTTTCAATCTATATATTATTATAAAATAATAGTCAGCTGTGTTTTTTTTGCGGAGAGATGGAAGACGAGAACATACATAAAAGTTAAAGGTAGGAATTTTGCAACTGACCATTTTCATAAGAATTAGAAACCTATTTTATTTATGACACTCATGGTACGATGAAACACTTATTGAAAAATGTTGCTAAGAAATCCAAATAAAATATCTTACTGAATTATTTACTTTTGCTGTATTGAGCAACGATTTTTTAATAATATCGAAGATAAATAAAACGTCTTATGTATCGCAAAGTAATAAAAACATATTCTCGATTTTTTTTATTAATAATGAACAGGATTTATCGCTAGATGAAAATATTAACATTTCTTCCATGTGTTTAAACAATAGATAACAGTACAGCAAAATCTTTTGCTTCTAAAATTTATTTATTTGTTCTTAATATTACGAATGTTGCTGTTACTCTCCTATGAAAGAGAAATACATCACTGGCCAGGGCTGAGTTCATTCATGAGATTAAAATACCATGATTAAATAGATCAAATGTTAAACATAGAAAACCTTCAGTTCCTACCGATTTTAGAACAAGGGCAAGCTTATTGGCAAGTTTAGCAAGCACGATGAAGGAAAGAAATCAATTGTTTTTTTAAATATAAAATAGGTGAGAAAATAATTACCTCTTCCGACATTAATAAAAAAGGTTAATTCCTTCTATTTGTCTTATAATTTTTATGAAAATCATAGCAGAAAGGTTTGTTCTTTAAAATAATCTCCACACATTCACAAACAATTTTTTCTTATATTCCATTTTCTTTACTATGAAAAAGTACACAAAAGAGGGATGCCTTTGTGAAGAACTTTCTAAGGAGAACTGCCCCGTATCCTCGTTACACATAGGGAAAACAAGAAAACGCCTGCAGCAGCCTGTTTGCTGGGAATCGAGCGTGGTTCGAACTACTAGGGTTCAGCGACATTACCGCTTTGTCACTGGTCTGCCTTTTTTCTTCAAAGGATTTTCGGCAAATAATTCCCCTTATGTATTATTTTTTACACAGTTTAAATACTTGATATTCTTATTTTTCTAAATCATTTCTAAGAGTTACGTAATTAGCAAATTTCATTAAACGTTTAGTTTTCATGATCTTTATTACCTCTTTTCACTGCTACATTTTATATCTTTGTTTCTAAGAAAACTGCTGTCCAAGACGATCTTTATGTTGGAAAACTAAGAAACATAGTTCCTGTCAAAGCAATTAAGTGATGGGCATATTTTGATGAATATAAAAAAAGTAATAAAGGAAATCTGCAAAAGATCACTGCTAAAAATAATTATTTTGTAAAGAAAGTCAATACTTATTATATGACAACATTAACAGAAATTCCTCACAAATATCTGCGTGTGTTGAAGTTATTGTTAGGCAACAAAAAAAATGTAGATAAAAGTTGCTGGTCGGGCATTTATTATAGTTTTATACAAAATGCTAAATATTATTCTCATGACATAATTTCGAAAGTCAGTGCTTTTACATTTTTCTTCAATAGATAATTACTATTTTCTGTCTTAAAATATCTCAAAGGTTGTAGGGTTTCAAAATTTTTTAGCTCTCTGTTTTACACTCTTAATGCTAGCATAGTATTTGAAACTTTTGGGGAAAAAAAATTGAAATTAGGTGCATTGCATTTACTTTTCAATCTTATTCTTTCGTAAGCATAAATGTTTTCGTACAACCTTTCCTAAAATCTTTCCTGATCATTTACAGAAGCTATGCTGTTAAAAATGGTTTACTGCACCAGATTCACATTATCCTTTCAATAAAAGCCAGAACCCCAAAATATATCTACTTAACATTTTAAAACTATTACGAATTTGAATGTTTTTAGAATTATGTGAACAAACTGAAACTCTTTTACGAATATAATTATTTATATCTGGGTAAGCACTTTTGTTTTGAATGAAAATATTTTGTAAAAGCCACGAGTATGACATTTTTTGATAGTTTACTTTTTAAAATTCGAAGCCCGTCATGAGAAAAATTACAATTAGCTTTCGAACATTGCAAATGGTTATTTCTTTTTTATTAAACCTTAACTTGTAAAAGATGAAAGTTTCTAACTGAGTTGTGATCAACCATCATCAGTATATCACTTGTAAAAGATTATTTATCGCACATAAGAACGGGCCTACCAGCGGCCGAGCGGTAAAGACGCTGAACACTGCTTCCAATCCCGCGAATGGGCTGGCTGCATGGGCGTTTTCGTGGCTTTCCCCATGTGTAACGTGTATACGAGCCAGTTTCCCTTAGAAAATCCTCCACGAAGGCATCCCTCTCTTTAGGCAGATAGCCCTCATGTGCTTTTCCATAATTGAATAACCCAACCCAACGCACATGAGAACAGCTATTGTTTATCTTATGAAAGCATATTATAATTCAACGTTTATAGATGTCGAAATGTTAATATTCGGAAATGGGTAAACTATTTGGAAATGTTTCTCTCTGTATAGCAGTGGGTGAAGGAAGGATCTTGTAGTGTGTAATTATAGGGTTTTAGAGGAAGCGAAATCGACTGCCCTCCTTTGGCTTTGGACACTGTTTGTTTTCAGGGCTAAGGAAGAGAGCTAGTCTATCTCTATATGTATATTGTGTTGTACACGCTGCCGTTATCCTTATTTCATACACCTTAAATGAGTGATTACCCATTTACACTCCTGCTTGAGCGGGACATTAGGCGAAGGTCATGAGAGCGACGTATAGTAAGAACAGTGCTGTAAATACGCGTTTTCCCCTATTTTTAATTATTGATAGATTATTATTTTTATTAGTAGCAGCAGTACAAAAAATGTAGATCTTCAACATTATTCATTATCTGATGGCATTTTTACTGTCTGGATTAATGGAAAATACTGGACAATCCAGAAATCTACACTGATTTTAAGGAAATACATCCAATGCATTCTTGACTTTTTTTATGGCTTTTATAGCGAAATTCTGATATTCAGTATTTTTTCGGTTCTTTACAATATCTCCTGAATTAAAGTAACATGACTCTTTTTTGTGCATTATGTTTTTCGATAATTTTGCTTAAAAAGCAGAAAGGCAATTAAAAACTGATAAATCTAACAGATGAAAAAATAGTCTCTTTTCCCATTTCAAAGCTCGGTTGCCAAACTTGTATTCGTATATTATATATATATATATATATATATATATATATATGTATGTATATTTGTTTTATATATTTGTAACTAACTCACATTTTAAATGACGATCGTTGTAAATTTCCGCACTTAGTTGTTTCATAAGCTACTAAATTTCTTTTTATTCAAATACGTCAGTTTCAATTGCGTAAGCATGGTGTGAGGAAAGTAGGAGAAACAGAACAAGAAATATTGTATACAATCAAGCAATGCACTAAAATACTTTCGCATTCAAAAAAAAATCTCTCTTTTCCCCCTCCCCTTCGTCCTTCAAAGGAGTCTTTCCAGGAAACGAATCCGGGATGTTAACAAAAGGTAAGACACCCCAGAAGCTATTTTAATGGTTATTTAATAGAACCATTAGAGTCGCCCAAAACGGGGTGGAAATGCCTGGTATGTATTCGTATACTATATAGGCCCTTTCTTGAAGAACTTAAGATGTCAATCTATTCCAGGTAAAAGGAAAGCGGGAATTTCTGGTGTAGCTTAGGACTGCTTATAAAATTCAGTCGTGATTATCAATTAAGCAAAAAAAAACTTTACTCTATGGTAGTAATAATAATAACTGCAAAAATTTTTTCATTTCAATAACTATTTTCTGATATTTAAACGTACGATAATAGATAAAAAAAAGGAACATGTCAGTAAATTTATTCTATAACCTGACATGTTTTTCTCACAATAAGCTTCATTTTTACTTTAACATATAATCTCGCAAATTTAAAGTATAAAAAGTAAGAATTTGATGAAAGAGAACTAACTATGAACACAGAAATGTCACCTAGTAGGTAAATTAAATGCTGCTGTTCTGTTATCGGGATTGGATTCAGAAATGTACGTATGTGAGTATCTGTGTACATGTATACGCACACATACATTCATACGTACATATATGCATATATACATGAGCATATCTATATTTACATGCATACATACTAATATTTCTGAATACGGTCCTGTCTTTTTTTCCTCGCACCAAGAACCGCGTACCAGTTTAAATACCTATTTCCTCATGCAGTCGCAACATTTGTCTTTTATAAATTACAATGAAGCTGTTAAAGTTATGAGCTATATATAATTTTAATTTATACCGACATTGTCGAAAAAGTTAAATGAAGATTTAATGCTATAAGAAGTGCTTTTATTAACTTTAAATCGCTCCATTGTTTAATCAATAGTAAATTGATTAAATGTGAAAAATTAATTAAAGAGCTGATGTTTTTACTGAATGAAAACGCTCTAAGAAGCTGTTCTTTCTGCGTGTGCATGGAAGATAAATGAAACATCTTACATTTCACGGAGTGGCAACTCTCAATAGCTTTTAGATTCTTTACTAAATTTTTTGAAGCACATTAATTTGTACAAATTTTGCTTTTCTAATACAGGATTTTAATCGTTAAGTTAAAAAAATGCATCTTCTTTGAAGAACAATAATAATAACAGACGTGAACAAATAATTTGCAAGTAAAATATATGCTAGCTCAATCCTCAGTTTTAACTGATTGTGGCAAAGAAGTCGAGAGATATTTGCCTGAAAAAAGAGGTGATTTTATGAAGGACTTCAGGGATTTAGACTGGTTAATGCTGTTTACAAGGAAGAATAATGAAAATGGCATGCAGTCAGTCTTGAAATTCGATCCGGACTAAATTACTGGTGCCCAGCGGTTGTATCCATTTGTCTGCAGGTGAGCTCACTTTCCTTTATTTCTGGAAAATTAATTTTAGAATCGTCACTTTACTTGCATTTTTTATTCTTAATCGTGCATTTTGCATAAATACGTGCTTATATATCTTTGCTGTTGTGTAAAGTTTTTCATTAATAATTCAGTTTTGTTTAGCTCACTGTGAAAATTTTCGGGCGTCATTCAACATTCATCTATATGATGACTATAAATTAATTACATCTTCATCTATTAAAAAATGGTCCGTCTTTCCCAAATAACTGAGAAAACAGGGATTACTTTATACACTATACTAATACGAGAAATGCTAATACTTTCTAATACGAGAAACTTCTTTCTTAGTAAAATATATAAAAAAACAAATTGTCCAGGAATACGGAAGATTACTCGGATGGTTTGGGATTGATTTTCCTCTTAGTGAAAGCAGCATACATCAATTAAAATCCTTCTCATAGCTCCGGTTTAATTATTTAGACGTATACAAGACTACCTTCCAAGAGTAAGTACGTAGAGTCATTAGGATTTTTGAGACAGGAGGCGCGAAAAAGGAACAATACCCTCGCTGGGACTCGAAATTGAACTTCTCGAATACCCGCAGAGTGTGGTGCCGTGAAACCACTAAGGCATGCAGAAAAGACCAAAAAAATACTTTATATAATCCCGCATTCAAAGGGCCACTAGGGATTAGGGGATCCATTCGACAAATCCTTGTGGTAAGGAATCATCATCTACCACCTTTTAGTTCGGGCGCCACTGTAGAGTCATTAGGATTTTTGAGACAAGAGACGTGAAAACTGGGCAATGCCCTCACCGGTTCTAAAACCTGGACCTCTCGAAAACGCGCCGAGTGCGCTACCCTGATACCACAAAGGCATGCAGAAAGGAGGAAGAAAATACCTTATAAGTATGCCTTCGCGAAGGATTTCGTAAAGAAAACTGACTCGCAGCCACGTTACACTTGAGGGAAAACTATAAACAGCCCCTTCTCTGGAATTGGAACCCATCTCAAACTACCAGTGTTCAGCGACTTAGCCACTCAACCGCTGGTGGCGTTTATTAGCATTTGTATCAAAGGACTTTGCAAAATAATTGCGTAGGTACAGTTATTAAGTAATAACGAATTAATATATTAATTAAGTTCTCAATATAAAGAAAATCTTTCATTCAATTTATCGCTATCAGCACTGACATTTCGAGAGGAAATAATTTATTTTCTGATAATAAAACAGCTTTTTAACTCTAATATTTTGGGCCTAAAATATCTAACTCTTCCAAGCACTTATTTTTTTCAAATCTCTTATATTCCATTAAATATAAGAATAAAAGACTTATAGATTTTTTCTAAAATCCAAGACACGGCAGAGAATTTTACACAATGCAGATTTTAAAATTTCGGTTGCATTAAAAATTTTAATAAATTATTTAAACAAAGCTATTGATCTTCATGAATTTTTTCAGCATATTCATTTACTCGATTTAATATAATTTCTTAAGTTGAATATTTTAGTTCCTATCTCGAAGAATTTTTTACATATAAGTTCGCGGTTATAGTAACACAGTCAGTCACAATTAGAAATGCCAAAACTCAGGCATGCTAAAAAACTGTGTTGTCTTTTCATAAAGTAGAAAGAAAATACCATTAAAAACTCCACTTGAAATACGAAGGCAAACAAAAAGTTAATTTTGACATTATATATTTTTTTCTTGTTCTTGAGAAATCAGAAACTGTAACCAACTTTTAATACGAAGATCAAATAATCAATTACATATTATACGATTTATTAAAAATGCATTTTTCATCACATTTCTAAATTTTTCCTATTTTTACTAAAGATTTTGGGATGTAATCAGCGACTGAGGATTGGGCTTTCATTACTACAATGTACCAGAAGGCACACAGTTGTAAAACGATTTGTCATCATTCAAAAATCTTCCAGAATAATATACACTTGCTGTCTGACAATAAGCCTTTACTCAGAGGGCTCTTCCCTGAAGTGCGCTATTCAAACAGATTTCGCACCCTATTAAGAGCTTTGTGCAAATGACAGCCGACTAATCCTCGCGTAGCGCCTCAACACGTCTTAAGCATTTATCGGGAAACCTTGCCTCCGTGTCTACACGTCCTAATAATTTTTCGAGAAATTTCAGTTCCGTGTATACGCGTCTTAAGCATTTTTAGAGCGATCTCTAAA
>KL817878.1:0-11115 GCA_000611955.2 Stegodyphus mimosarum
GAGTTCTAGAAAAGGTTATATTTATGAACAAGAATGTCTATCCATTTAATGCTTTGATAGCAAAAAAAAAATTTCTTACACTAACAAATCACTTCAGAATTTTGTTAAAAATATTGTCTGCTGCTTATTTAGATAATTAAATGTATATGTAATTTGTCTGCAATTGGAGAAAATTGAATAAACAGAAAATATATTTGAAATATATTATGTTTTTGTTTTGTTTTTGTATTTAAGAGACATGAAATCTGAATGGAATTATAAAATACTTCTTATTCAGAAAAAAAATGATTATTTTAAGTATTACAAATGTTAATTTATATTACATAGATGGTTTTTAACGTTGTTTGGTAGAGTAATGATATTTTTGGAGACTTGGGCTAAAGTCTTGATAATGTGTTAAACAAATGGCAAAGTATCATGTAGAATTATGGAAGGAAGGAGGAAAGAGAGTAAAGTATATAATTATTTCTGTTACTAATTTCAGAATACTTTAAATATTAAAATGATACTTGGTTTAATTATATAGATATATTTTTTATTGTTTGCTTCTAGTACTGATGCTTCTGAAAAGCTTTTTAATACGCAAATATAGAATACCTCAAGCAAATGACACGAGGAAAAATTATATAGAGAAATATAGAAAGGAAGAGTGGGTGCAAATTCTAATATTAATTCAGCAATTCAGATTATATTAAATATTAGAAGAATAACTCGTGGACATTACGTATAGTTGCGGTACTAATGATATTTCTGAGAACCTTCTCAAGGTCTGCATAATATATCAAACAAGGGACATTCAAAAGTTTATATATATATATATATATGTGTGTGTGTGTGTGTATATATATATATATACATACAGAAAAAAGATATTATGCAAAGAGGGTACTGGAGTTTTTGATATTTCATCTATAACTTTAGTACTGTTTCAAAAAAAAATTAAAATTTCTGAATGTAAGTAAAATGTAGAAGTAACATATTAGAAAACATGTATGTAGAGTTATACAAAAAGAGGGAGGATTATGTTATATATATAAATATGTACAGAATTTAAATAAATATATGTAATATTTAATTGTATCAATACTTAATTTAAACTAAAATTTGGAGGTTTATTATTTACTTAATATAAGGTAATGTGGTATGTTCTATAGCTAGAAAATTTTGTAAAGAAAAGTGTGAATTATGAAGAAAAAATCACTTTCAGTATATTTAAAAAACACTGATAAATTTATAAAATAATCTGTATTAATATAAAAGATTTTCTAATATGAAATTATCTAAGTGCATTTAGTTACAATATTATTAACGCGAATATCATTTTGAATTTCTTTAAACTGTAAAGAAAATATTTAATGGATATTAATTAATGGATTATCTATTTTGAGCAAAAAAAAGCACGAAAATCCGAGTTTAAATTATCGCGACAAGTCAAAGAACGATTCATCTTAAGGCGTGTGTTCACGTTGCGGAGGGGGAAAATGTCTGCCGGTACCAAAGAACCGGCACATCACCAGAGGGGAAATTCTCGCCAACAGATTCCGTCGCCAAATCCCTTGGCGAATGTTCCCTTTTCGTTGTAGCGGCGTTGCAGACAAAGTGGTTTACATTACGTCTATGGAGCCTTTCCTTCTTTACATAGAGTTTCTTTGTCCAGGCTTAGTGACAGTGCAATTGATGCATTATAATTTTTAAGATCACAATTAAAAAATTTGTAGTAGCACCACAGACTGAATAGTGATATTTACACTTTTTTGTGATTAAAATACATAAGATGTTCTTTTTCTTTACGTTTTTGTGATTTTCTATATACTGTTGTAATTTATCAGTTAGAAATGATTTTTGTGATATTTATTCTCTCTAATAAAACTGGCAAATAAAACAAAGAAACACATGTGTTCTCTTTCTTTTCCTAAAATTTCTACTACCCGTATTCCGGTATTAAGATCTAAAAAAATACTGAACACCGGTATTGAAATTTTGGCCCGAAATTGCAATCCCTAGTCTTGAGTTAATACAGCTTTCACAGTCGCATAGAACAGTATTTATTTCTTCACGAGTTGACGTTTTGTCTAAAGTTTTTCTTAAAATTCTCTTCATCAGTCCAATCAGCCTCTCCCAGAAGCCTCCGCACCATATATGAATTTCCATGTGATTGGATTTAGCCCCTCTATTTTCTTCAATTTCTATAAAACCACTTTCTCTAAGAGCCTAAAAGTGCCTTTGAAATTAGAACCATTGTCTGATAAATGACAGCTGGTCTTCCCCGGCTTGCTATAAATCTCCTCAAACCAAGAATAAAATTTTCAGTCGAGATTGAGATTAATGATTCGAGATGTACTGCACGGTACACTGCACAAGTTAGGATCAAAATCCAAGCTTTTGTTTACTCCTTTGAGAATAATAGAACCTGCAAGATCTACTCCTATAATTTCGAAAATTGCGGCATCTCTTACACGATCTTGAGGTAAAATCCTTCTGATACAGTTACCGGTTTCGTCTTAAACCTATTGCAGATGATACAAGACCTGATTACTTCTTTAATAGTTTTTCTAGTTTTCAGAATCCAATAATTCTCTCTAAGATGGCTCACAAGCATTTGAACTCCGGCATGTCTTAAACTTTCGTGATTATAAATAACAAGAGCTTTCACAACTAGATGATGGGAGGGAAGTATAATAGGCAAACGGAATTCTTCATGATCTTCTCTGAAATATATTTTTGTTTTTAATCTCAAAATACCATCCGAGTCTTTAATTACCTTGTCACTCTCATTACTGAAGGCATCCTTCTGTACTTGCTTTAGCAAAGTACGTTCAGCCCTTTTGATTTCATCAGGCATCAAATTCCCAGTTGTTCTATGTTCTTTTATTTTCTTCATATTTGTTATAAATCTAGTTATCCACGCTGTAATTCTTACAAGTTTAAAATGAAGATTCATTTTAAGCTCTTAAAGAGATATTTTTGATCGCGGAAATTCTTCTTTAATTCTTACTACTAAGTAATAATATCTACATTTCTGGTCTTTCCATTAATGTTCGCTTTCAGAAGTAGCCGACGGGTAACATAGACAACTTGTTCAAATAGTTTACTGTAGTGATCGGTTTCACTGCATTTAGTCTTCTGTACCTTGAATATCAGACAGTTCTATCAGAACATCCTTCACCAAAGCATCGCTTCTAAGCCACATAGTGTCGCAAGCATCATTATAATAGATACGTAAATGAAATCAGTCTTTAATAATCCCATAATCTTTCATCAGTTAAGGGGACGGTGGACTTTAAAAATTATTTTTTTAAGTTTTTGTTTCGTCAATGAGAAATTTTGTACATGTATGTCTTAAAACACCAGTTTGTAAAATATATGTTCAAAATTTCAATTTATTTTAAATTAAAATTTTTTTAAACAAATAATTAATTATTTTAAAAAAAAATTAAAAATGCTCCTTGCGCTCTAATTTTAAATATTTTTTTCTAATTTTTGCTTTATGTTACTTATAAAAGGTAGACAAAAGTATCTGTGTATCCGTTATTGAATATGAGAAATAGTAAATTTTTTTAAATGATTTTTGTGAACCAAAACCCAATTTTCAAAAAAATTTCACATTTTGTCAAACGTTATTGCACATTTAAAATTCTTAATATACTGATATCCACAAATGCATACACAGATCTACTGTAATATATAATAAGATAGTTCTTCCCAAATATCATTCATTTTTAACTAAAAATGAGACGCATGGAGCATTTTCAAAACATACAAATAGCGAAAAAATTCGTTTTGAGAAAAATGAGTTTAAAGTTTTCTTCAAAGTTACCTTTAATGCATGGTCATAAGAAACAGCAAATTGACTTTACATGTGAATTTGTAAATATTAGATATCATTTTGATACAATTTAACTATTTTTAATCCCATAATATTAAATATGACAAAAATAAACATATCGCAAATTGTCGTGTGATTCGACATAGAAACAATTTATGCATCATAACCAATGAAACTTTTAAAATGCACCCGCACTATACGTTTTACCTTCATTTGTAACATTTATTTTATCATTTAGTGTATTACAATATTTTTTACTGTTTCTGCTTTTTTTCCAAGCAGGTAAACTTCTCTTTTTGCTTTGGTTCAAGCGACGCTGATCACGTTTACTTGCAATGAGAAGGGAAAGCGAGTTTGCTTCCTTTTGTTCTATGCTTATAGCATTTACACAGCCAAAGTTAAATTCATTAACAGCTGATAACACTGATATTTCTAGCCTTTTTTTAGATATAAACACTTCTTTTGGGCAATTTTTCCAAATTAAACTATGAATACTTTCATTAGCATTTTGTGTTTTACCAGAAATGCATCTGGACAGCAATTCTGTACTCGCTAGCCTTTGATATATTGGTAATATCTCAGAAAGAACACTTTCGGATACTTTCGTTTTCATAGTCTTGTGTGACTTGGGCTTCTCTTCACTTGCTACTGCACGTTGGTAAAAACACCATGACAAAGTTCCAGTAGGACATTTTGAATGTTTTGGTGAAACATCAGTAGACGAGCAGTGTAGTAAGCTTGCATAAACTGCAGATTTCATTTTATCTACATCAGGTATATTGTCTTTTATTGCCTTTCGATAATAGTTTGTTAATTTTAAAATTGTCGCTTCCTTCATATTGCCTTCTTTCCGTCCACCGATACACACGCCTCTGCTACGTAGCTCTTTAACTTTATTGCGCAATCCTGCCCCCAAACGTTTCGCAACATGGTTGATGCATTCTTCTTTAGTAATTTGTACGTCATTCCCATAAAGATTCAGAGTTAGTAAATGATGATATGTTTTTGCATCCCCATCAGATAGTATTCCAACATATCTCATATTACACACGCTTATGGATCGCTTCCATAAAATTTCTGCTGCCTTCATTTCCATAGCATTAGAAGAACCAGAAAAATTTTTTGAACACTCTGATTTATGGCCTTCTAACCATATATGAAATTCCCCACTATTAGCACCCATATCTCGTTTCGCACACACACATTCAGGACAATATTTCGACAGAATTTCATAGTCAATAACTAACCCAGTTAAAATATCTATGACAATACCTATTCCATAAAGGGATGTATGTCCACGTTTTTGCCATGTGCCATCGTATGACACTGTTATATCTAAACACTCGTCATTGTTTATATTAATTAAATTTTTATGCTTGTTTCGAACAATATTTCGAGAAAACTGAAGAAAATCATCTTTTAGTTTTTCCTTTTCTTGCGACAAACTATGTAAACATTTAGCAAATGTCTTTTTATCCATAGCATGAATTCCCATAATCATGGAAAATACTTCTAAGGCGGCGTGGCCTTTTCCTATTTTCAAAAATGCTTCGACAAGTTTTTTGTTCACATCAAAAGTATTTGACTGCTTTACCCGCTCACTTGAAAATGTTGAACTAAATATTTTACCACAGTTTTTGCAAAGTAATTCAAGTTTTGTAGCATATCCATATATTCCTTTCGAAACAATAGTTAAAGAATTAGTTGAGCACTCATCACATTTTATATTGCACAACAATGGATCCCACATCCTATGATTCATCAAAATATATGAATCATCATTTTGATTATCACAATCAGACTTTACTACTAAACATTCATTTAGTTTCTTTTCACTGGCACTTACTGAAGTATTCCCTTGAGCTATAGAACTTTCAGAAAATGTTATTTGTTTATTTTCGCAAGGAACTTCTGCACTGTTCAAAGTCACATCATTTTTCGAATTAGCTGTCCATCGCTTTTCAATTTTGCTGACAGCTGCAAGTTTTTTCTTCGATGGTCTTGCTTTAGGTTTACGGTAACGACGACTTATCGCATGCATAATGTAGATTAAAAATATAAACTTTTATGTAAGTGTTACCAACTAATCTACAAATGTTTCAGTCCCAAATAACTCATTTATAAAACAGTCCTGCAAAATGCAATGGTATTACAACAACACAGCAAACACAGCAAATTACACAAATTACACAGCAAAGTATTTCATAAGCAGTATTAAACAAACTGTAAACAGTGAAATGGCAGTTACAGTTAAAACGCCGTGTTGCCAGATTTATAAAGAACTAAATATATAAATTATAATATCGATAAATAGCTGTTGAAATACATTTGTTTACATTTTCTCCAAAATTTAAAGGGCAAAGTTTATGCTGTTTACATATTTTAGATGCTTATAACTTCTTTAAAAATTGGAATATTTCGATTCGGTTTTTTGCATACTATGCAGTTAAGTATATAGAATATTATGAGAGTAAAAAAAAAATTTCAACATTTTAGTCGATTTTTAGCTATTTTAAAGTCCACCGTCCCCTTAAACTATCCACCCCGATGAAACATTTACTTGAGCTTGAGCAGATATTTATATGCCATCCAATTTAAATATGCCAAGAGTTTGTCTGTCAGACACTTTTTTTCCAAACAATCTCATGATATATCGACAATAAAAGCAGAATTTTAAAATTAACAAGATTTAATGATACTTCATATTTTATCTTTACTTTTATTGCGCCTTATCAACTAGCTCAAGAAATTACTATGTGTTAAATTTCGCGACTATGACAAGTGTTTATCATCAATTTTTTTTCACAGTAACAAGTATTTCTTAAATATTTTAACAAGAAGCATATCTTTTAAATATATTTTTATATCGATCCCGTTAAAGTCAACATAACAAAACTAAATTTTTTAAAATATATTTGTTACGTCAAAATCAATTAATTGCATTAGAATTAGCCGGAACAGTTTATCTTAAATCTTCCACAAAATACTCAAAATTTTAAACCTCCTTTTTTAGTTCTCTAACACTGGAAAATTAATTTTGTTGTTTCAATATAAACAATAGAATTATTAAAAACATTTACCTTACCTTATATCGTTACATCTCAGTTGACAAAGAATGAACCAATTTGTTTAATCCTTCAGCGTCTGCTTCACACATAGCTTTAAATAAAACAATCCATACAGTTCCCGCGCAACATGAGTATAAATGCAAGCCAAAAGTTTCGATTCACGCACCTCGTTTATTGGAAAGTTTTATACAGAAAAAAAAGGCAATATCTAATAATATGGTACATTTCATTTTCAATCACCCGTGTTTATTCTTCGGATGCTGTTCTAGAAGGCGTTTATGAAATTGCAAAACTCAGCAGTTATGTCGCCATCTATGTTCAGTTAGTAGACTTTGGCAAGTTTGTTATGACTAAATAAAGAGCTTAAGCCAAACTAATGAGAGACAGCAAAGAACAACTAATTTCCGGCAGTATAATATTTTCGATAGTCTATGCAATTCGTTACACAAAGTAGAATTACTTCCTTAAAGGTACTTTCAGTAATAGATTTTAATGTTAAGAAATATTATATACACTACTGGGAAAGCTCATATCTTTTGAGAGTAAATTAATGCTATTAGTTTTTCTTTTTCTTTTTTTAGATGGATTGTTTATAACACAAAATTCTTTTAATTTCACCGATGTATTCCGAAATTAAAAGTTAAAAATCATAAGTTTTAAAAATAAATTTCTGAATTTTTGACCGAACAGCTAATTTGGCGCTCCTTCTATTTGTTCACCTGAGGCAAGTGCCTCACTTGCCTCACCCTCGTCCCGGCCTTGCCTATTACTAATAAATGTAGTAGTTCATGCCCAGTTGTACAAAAGCTTCGTCGAGCACATATTCCATCTGTCTATCAGCCGAAATCTTCAATCTAGCTTATTAATTTTAAGCTGTTTTTCAAATACGTGGCAAATAAAAACTAATGTTACAAAAAGATAACATACCTATCACTACTATAATGAATTTATTTCGCAAATGCAGATATAACATGAACTCTTGTATTATAGAACTTAAGCATATTATAGAAGCGTAACTCTTCGTATTTCTACGGACATGCACAGATGTTCGATGTGGTGGCTTTTTGTAACACGGCAGACGTCTGCACAATAGTTTAGTTCCTAAGCTCTTGCCAAATACATACGTATTTGGCATACGTATACGGATCCACCATGTTCTAGCTGTTGGACCCGTGAAGGCGGCGGTCAAATGACTTACCCTCTCATCTTGAATTTCTAAGTAAAATAACTCAGTTTTTAAATAACAATTTAAAATAAACTAATAAGTTTAAATAAATTATTGTCAGCCTAACTGTTACATAGTGCAACCTTTCATTGGGTTACCTAACTTGTGTACAGAAAATAAACCTCAAATCGAGTCTGTAGACAGAGAATAATCTAGAAAATAAAAGAGCAGGATTTAAAAATAAACGTTTACGGGAGCAAAACTTCACATTATTGCCTGAAATTTGTAGTGAACATGCAGTGGATCATTGTACAACTTTCTGTTTGTTTACTAAACTTTTATGAAGGTCGTGTCAGACGTACATGTTGATCGAAAATTAGGAAGGCAAAAAATATCAGCAGATTAAAAGCAGTGCAATGCCGGAGCAACCGCTGCAGTTGCAGAATGGCAGCACTAAAGGGTTAAAAATTTTAGATATGCCGGGTAGCAAAATGCCTCTAGCCTAGTGCGAGGTAGAAAGAAATAAGTTCGCCAAACAAGGAATCCAAAAATACGAGAAAATATCACAAGATAAAGAGATTTGACCAACAACAGTATGCTGAGTTTGACAGAAACTCTGGAGAAGAGAGACGTTTGTGTTCTGTTGATCCCTCAATGCTTGATGCAACGTTATTGATATGAAGATCTAATGGTTAAGGTGAAAGACCTCTATCTGGAATGACAGTATTTGATAAAATGGAAATTAAACATTTTGATTAAAATTTAAATCGCTGTAACCAGTGATTCTTCCCACGACTCCAAATATTTCAGCATGCACGACCATTGGCGAACTAAATTATGATCTCTGCCCAGGATTACCAACGAGTTATTACGAAAGACAGAGTTTTATGTAGCAGAAGTGTTAAGCATATTATTATGAATGGTTGCGAAATCTGTGAAGCAGTTGCATAAAAATGCCTGACTTGCTTAGGGATGGGAAATTAATTTTCAGACGGTAAAGGATCGCAAGTAGCTAGGGAGCCGTAGTTAAGGTGTCGGAGAGCCGCAGTTTGGCCATGTGTGGTACATAACGAACTTCTCAGGATTTCCTCCTAACCACACAAGAAACGTAGAAAGTTCTTATCAACTTCATAATGAGAAGATTGCAAAAAGGCTTTTAGAATATCCGATATAGTTCCTATTTTTCCTAATCAAAAACGATTCAAAATTGAAGGTATCATTTCAACGAGATTGGGGCCCTTTTCTACGCAATCATTGAGTGAATTAAAACTTCTCTGTCGAGCAGAACCATTAAAAACAAGTCGAATCTTAGTTGTATAATTTTCTTCAAACACTGTTCGGTGGGGTTAAATAGCAAAATTTCCCAGTTTTGTTAGACTCATTCAAATTGACCTTTTCGATAATGCCCTCCTTTTCCCATTCATCAAATACATGTTCTTTCCAGAGTTCCCAAAGATCTCACAGTGTTCTTCAACCTTTTTTAGCCAGTTAAAAACTATCTCCAAGTTTTTCACGGCTCTCAATCCAAGGAATGCAAACAGTGTACCTACCTTCTTTATTTCTAGCTACAGTGTTGCAAAATGCTTCAAAGCAAGATCCTGTAGTTCTAATTTTGTTGGCTTTTCACTGGGATCTTTTATGCCTAGCGAGTCCAATTCCCATAAATCTGCTATTTTTTCAAGATTTGTAAGCAAAGAGTACACCAACAGTGAATGTTTTGCTTCCAAGTCAGGTTCATATTTAGATTTTCCTAAAATTGTGCATCCAAAATGCTTTGCCACTGCTGTGAGTTCATCAGAAAGTTGTTTTACATTACCAGTTAATAATTTTCCCACAGTGTCAGAGCCCAATAAGATATGAATTTCACTAACGTCTTTTTCGAAAAAGCAAAGCTTCTTATTCATGTAAGAATCGGTTAAAAAAATATTCATTCTTTTTAATTCTTGGAAGATGATTCTTGGAATTCTTAATCATTAATTCTAGGTACGCCTAAGCAAATATGCTCCTGACCATTCACTTCCATAACAAATTAAACTTTTCATCAAAACTGCATAACTAAATCGTATATCTATCATGAGCTGAGGTCACTTTTTGACCTCCGAAAAGTCCATGAGTTATCGTTTCTTTTTCTCTGCTCTTCAAACCCATGGTTTTTGCAACACATTTTGAAATGTAACTTTTCTGGTTCTCAGTGTCTATAATCGCCCTCACCAGTTGCTTTGAATTTTCACTTTCAATACAGACAGTTAACGTTTGCAAAAAACCTCTCCCTTGCTTTGATTAGTTAGATCGGTAGACTCAGCATCCATATTATTTATTCTTTCCTTTTTCTCTTGTTCAAAGCAAAAAAATTTGTGATGTAATCCAGAGCAGAATTCACATTTAGTTTTCTTAATGAGGCAGTTCCGCGATAAATGCTTTGCTTTCTGTAAATAGTTAAACAGGCTCCTTTGTGCAATAAGATATTTTTTTTCTCTTCCAAAGTAAGATTCATAACTACATTGCAACAGTCAGAGTCATGGAATCAGAAAATACATAAGGCGTTTTCTTTTTCTCTATATTACTCCCGACTGGCGTCGAAGCCGTCAATAATTCATTCTCAGTTGTGGCAATACCGTTTGTTTTTTATTCAAATTCTTTTCTCGCGTAAAATTATGTCTGGAGTCTTGTTTTCGATTGCTTAATTCGAATGACGATTTGTTATTAGAATATGTCTGTTCACGCGCTATCAAAGCAAGAGTAAGAAACGAAAGTAAACGTTGAATGTCCGAACCAGATTTGTTTTCTTGTGATTGATTATATTCTAACACTAAATCAGACGGAATAAGTTTTGATAGTACAGGGCATAAAATACTGCCATAATGTTTGGGAGACCCGTTTAATGATTCTCAACTTCTTAATTGCACATTACAGTTATCTCAAACTTCCTAAAAGATTTAATGTCATTAGAGTTTTATAATGGCTGCATAGTTAGAATCTTGTCCATGTGTACTTGTGTTACGTTACAATATGTCAAGGCACCAGTTGTTAGGTGCTAAATGTTAAATACAAACTGT
>KL817882.1:0-18792 GCA_000611955.2 Stegodyphus mimosarum
GAACCCTTTACAGAATTACCATGTTCTCAAAGAATACACACAGAATGTTAAGTCCTGACAATTTCTTCGTAATTAATATTGTCCAACGCATTTTGTTCTACGTAGTGCCTAAAGAAGTTAAGTTTTTCGACTTAATGAGTCTCGTAAATAGTGTTTTACGCATTTTAATACCGAAAACGATATTCCGTCAGATGCATTCGATACAGGTAAAGTTAAAAATATACGTCATATGATTTCCATATTTGGAAATGTCGATACAATTTTCGTAGCCAAATCGCAGATGGCAACGTTAAATTTTGGCTTTTGCAAAATAATAGAAATTGTAACACTTCATCATCCGATTCTTTTGTATCAATGTCTACACAGTACCATTTTTATAGTAATCTGGTATCTTAGTAGTAAGTAATGTGGTGTCTGTGATACATTGTCATTTGAGTTTGTATGAAATATTTTAAAAATCCCATGAATGTTTTCGTAACTTTTGCTACGTAGTTTTAGTTCAAAAGATATTTTGTCACATATTACTTAAAAGCAATTTTGTTTAGAGACTTCTTGACCCTAATTATATGAACTTCTTTCGTCCTCATCATGATGAACTGTATAAAAAAATTCTTTCATTTTCGTGATCTTTTGTTAGTATCGAAATAAGTTTTTATTTCTGATATGTTTAATACCTCCGCTTCTATTTCCTGAAATAAATTTCTTAAACTATTAACGTAATTAAATAAGTTGTCAAAAATGCTTGCCACGCGATTGACATCGTAAGGTCTTGTAAAACTATACTACTTGCAATTATTCTGGAAAGAATTTTATCCCAAATAAGTGTTAATAAAATGAATTCCAAGTTATTGATTTTGTTTGCTATTTCTCGGGATTCCAATTTTACAAAAGATTTTTAAGATACATCTAGAGATATATCTAGTAGAGCAATTTTACTTCCTTGTACGAAGTAAAAAGGACGTATTGTAATCGCAAAAATTTCGGGTACCATATTTCAACGAAAATATGTATTTTGACAGCTATCGAATGCAATTTAACGATATTTTTCAGTGACATCCGTATGTAAGGATAGAATAAAAGACTCTTTTCCCCCAAAATACTTATAGAACTGATTTAAAATGGATTCTGAAGAGTTTTTTTCGTGGCGTCTGTGCGCAGGTACGTAGGTATGTATGTATGCATTTCGCATACATACATACCTCATTTTCGGTTATGATAGCGGACATATTTGTTTACATTTGAAGCTTAGCAGAATAGTGGATTTGTTGCCAATCTCTAGAAACTAAGCTTCGCAACAACAAAGTAACGTCTTCTTTTATTATCGCGAATTAAATTATGCTCGATTCATTCTGGAATTATTATTTAAGTTATTAGCTGGTTTTTGTGTACAAATCGTAGAAATTGAAGAAACTGTTTTTTTAACTGTTTTAACTGTACTTAATGTTTTATGTTTTTCTATATCTTTCAGTTTTTAAGGAAAATGTTTCTAACTTTTATGTATTTCTGCCTTACCGCGAAGTAAGAACTGAATAATTACTAACGCACACGCTTTAGGTAAACGGCGCTGAATCGTAAGCATGTGTTATGTAACCGGCTCAATGTATTATGAACTATGTAAGCATGTATTATGAAAGATCTGTGTATTATGAACTATTTGTATATTAGCATGCACTATGAACTATGTCTGTCATGAACCCTGTAACTGTGTAAGAATATATTATGAACTATGTAACTATGTAAGCATATATTATGAACTATGTAAGCATGTCTATATGATACAGGATCAATGTATTCCCTTATAGGGCCCATGAGGTGTTGCTCTGGATAGTTGCGGAGCCTGGACTAGACCCGAATTGTCTAAGTAAGCCCCACGGATGTTCAGACTCTGCTCTCAACTGTCAACTGTCAACTGTTGTTTAAAGAAATTCTTAAACAACTATAATTAATATTCTTAAAAACATTATAAAGCATTTGCATTTTGATATATACATTTAATTCTCTGAGCAGTCCATTTGACAGCCGTTGGCGTTTCTAGTGTTAATGCTTTATTTATTTAAACTTCTGCGCACCATGCAATGCGCACCCAGTATTACGTGTCACGCCCCACATACAGATTAGCTAGTCAACGACAGTGGACCATTTTTATTAGTACGCCTTAATAAAAATGGAAACCTATAGATTTAGACTAAATTTAAATTGAGTATATGGATGAACTTCAACTTTTTTTTGTGTGAAATAAAAATAAACTTTTGTTTTATTTTTATATTTTTTTGTGGTTTAGTGGACCGTTTGACCGGGCTATGCTATGGTTCGGGCCTGCTTAGGAGATCCTTCTGCATCACTTAAAATATTAATCCATTGAGATGAAGAGCTTGGATCTGGCCTTTAATGCCATTCAAGTTCTTTACTTGAGCTGTCAGATAGCACTCTCTTCAAGAGTGATGTGTATTTTATCATTGTAAAGATGTATTGTAGATGGAAATGTGTAGCTGGAAAGACGGGTCTAAACCATGATTTTAATGTTTAGCAATACTTTGTATAACATTAATAACGTGTGGTGAAACAGAAATGAAAGAGAAATTTAGTAACTGTGCGCAATAATAATTGTGATTAACTATATTTTATATATATACATTGACGAGCCGAAACATTATGACCATCTCCACATTTTTCAATGAACTCGTCGGGATGACGTGGAGGTCACGTGATGAAGTGGGAATGGTATTTAACTGCTGATGGAGAATTGGATAAAATCCCTATTCCAGCAAGGCAAAACCCTATTTGAAATGTTTATCAAATCGAAGTCAATATATGATAAAATACAAATAGTCTTTGAAGCCTTTGAATTCATTTCTAACATCAGCTATGAGTTCTAGACAACTCACAAGTATTACAAATGCCCAAACTACTGCGGCAAGCAGTCTAAACATCGCCTACTTCAATGCAAATGGAATACGACAAAGGCAAATTGAAGTCACAGATTTTATCAATCAGCATGATATAGATATTTTCATGATAAATGAAACTCACTTAAAACCGTGTGAAAATTCAGAATACAAGGCTACATCACCTATAGAACAGACCGACAGTATAACGTGGGTGGAGGAACCCTTATCTTAATCAAGAAACATCTTCAATCTACTACCTGTGCAATCCCAGGAAACAATAGTATAGAGACCACAGCAATAATAGTTCACTCACGCACGAATGATCCAGTAATTTTCATTTCAGCTTACTGTGCTCCTTCAAACATCATTGCCAATAATGATCTTATTAGTCTTACTAATCACTCACTCCCTACCGTAATTGCAGGAGATATTAATTCAAAACACCCCGATTGGAATTCAAAGAGAATTAACACTAATGGCAATACTCTCAAGAACTTTACAGATAATAATGATATCCATATTTATGAGCCTCAAGTACCCACCCTATACGATCATACAGGCAGCTCAGAAGTATTAGATATTATCATTACTAAAATTATTTCTCAGATCCCACATTTGCAAGTATTGCACCAACTCCACTGTGACCATCTTCCCATTAAATTTATTTATTATGGATTTGAAAAATCACAACCACTAAGAAGCAGAACTAATTGGGAAAAATTCACCAGCATCACTGAAAAACTACCAGCACACCCAAGATTATCCGACATTGCAGATATTGAAATGCAGATTCCCAAAATTAATAATAAAATTAAAACTGCATTAGAAAACTCGACTAAATATGAAGAATATCAAAAACCAAGGCTTCCCCAATGTAGACAAAACTAAAGCAAAAAATAGAACAGCCAAACTATGGAGGAGGACAGCAGATCCAGCAATGTAAAGCGTTTCAAACCAAAAAGTAAGGGATATAAAGGAGCTCTTAAGTGATTATCGTACAGAATAAAGGAACAATCTTCTGGATACAATAGAATACTATCAAAAAACTGCCTGTAAAATTGCAAAATCTTTAAGGAACTCTAATATTGGGCCTTTAAACAACCCTCAAGGACTAGTATATTCGAAATCTAACATGACGGGAGCACTGGCAAATTATCTTGAAGAAACTCACTAATAATAATGCTCAGAATGACGAAATAGAAGAGGAAGTGCTGAACTTCAGTCTGTATCTTAATGATAGAATAGGTACTACTCATATCACTCCCACATCACCAACTGAAATTAATACTATAATCAAATATCTGAAGCATAGTAAAGCTCCTGGACATGACAGAATATCAAACAGCATCTTAAAAAAGTTACCAAGACTCTACATTGTTCTTATTACTAACATCATTAATGCCTCGCTTCTATTAAGCAGCATTTGTTTGGGTCTGTACTTGGGTGGTTGACCACCTAAGTGCAGCTCACCGTATAACAACTGGCAAAGTTTTGTTACTATTCACCAGCTATGACAGCCAATCTATGAGTTAACTTTTACCAAATCACGTACTTGTCCAGCTTCGCCGTAACGGCGTGGTGTTTTATACACCTTTATTCTTCGATTACCAACGCCTAAGGGCATACCGCCAAGATAAGCAGTAAAACCGGAAGCCGCTATATGCTGCTCAATGGAAAGGATTTTCTCCTTTGTGATTCTCATGGAATGCTCATCTCTCTGGTCTTGTTGAAAACTTGTCAGATGTTTTACCTTGGTCCTTTTTGGTGCTTCTCTCCTTTTCCTTTGCTCCGTTTTCTTTTCAAAGATTATTTCCACGTCCAGATTCATACATGTCATGTGCCCTAGAGCTTTATGTCAAGAACTGGCAAAGTTGCTCTGTGCAATAGTTCGGTAATAATATCAGTCTTAGAAAAGATTTTCATTGCTCGTACTTCCCTGCACTCAATGCAGCGCATTAATTATTAGAAATTATTTCGATTACCAGTCCCATGAAAATCTAGATAGTATTATATTTTCCTGTAATAACTACTTCAAATACTGTATAACATTCAAGATGGCTGACTCTGAAGAATAGTAGCATCTCTCCCAGATCCGAAATACTCCCTCTAAAATCCTGCTGCTGTTCCATTGGTCAATAGATGGCGTCACGTGCTCGACCGGCCTCTGGTTTTTAAGCTTAGACAACTCCTTCACCAGTTTTAGAGGGATAAGAAAGGACTTTTTCATCTTTTTCTTCACCCTTCTCCAAGCACCTCCATGGGATTCATTCAGGACCTATCATCACCAGGCCCATGGCGGAATTATCTCAGTTGAAATTATGGGAAGTACTGAAAAAGCAGTAGAACCCCTGTATAATTACTTGTGTATCAAAGTATCAAAGGAATCATTCTTGCACTTACTTTTGCGAGTGATGGGAAAGGCTGCTGATCTAAGCGAATTTAATAGAGGGCAGATTTTATTGGTCCGAAGACTCGAAACGAGCACCTTCAAAGCTACACGATTGGTAGGTTGTTCACGATTATTCTTTCTTAGTATTTATACATAGTGGATAAATGACAGCGACATCATCAGCAGGTGCCAAGGTGTTGGACATCCACGCGTCATAAAAAAGGACATTGGAGAGTATTGGATATGGGACTGCGCAGCAGATGTCCTACTCGTACGCCTCTGCTGACCAAGCGTCACACTTACAGTAGGTCCGGGAACGGCGAGACTGGATCATGGATAAGTGGAAGGCAATTGCCTGGTCGGATAAATCACGATTTCTCTTTCTTCACGTCGATGGTCGGGTCAGGGTAGGTCGTCTTCCAGGTGGACGATTGTTCCCTTGTTCCCCTTGTACAGCAGGTCATATACAGGCTGGTGTTGGGGTATTATGTATGCTTTGAGGGACTTTTCATGGCCGACTCTGGGACCCTTAGTTATGGTAGAACAAATCATGAAAGCTGCGGACTACCTGAACAAATCTGGGGATCAGTTGCGCCCTTACATAGCGTCTGCTTCCCATCTGAAAATAGAATCTTCCAGCATAACAACGACCCATGTTGAAACTTTGAGCTGTGTTGGAATAGTTTGAAGAGCATAAATATGAATTCCAATCAATGTCCTGTCCACCTAACTCGCCGGATTTTAACCCGGCGGAAGGCGCACCAAGAAAAGTTACTTGAGCGGGCGCGTGGGGTTTCACATACCCCAATATTTAAAATAAGATAAAAAAAGGTTTTATTTAGTTCTAAATCAGTTTTCTTATTTATTATACGTGAATAAATCTTAGGTTACCAAAAATTAATTTCCAATATTAAGCTTATAGAGTTAAAATAAAAATAAATGAAAATAATAACAAAACAGCATCATACCTTTAAGTTTTGTTGCATCTCTAATGCACAATGCTTATTTTATCTGGTTACACTTTGAACATAATACATTAATATGTTCTTGGCAAAGAAAGATTTCACATTTTATACATCACATTCTAGTTTTTCTATCCTTAGCTCGAGGACATTCACTACATCTTTTATATTTAGTTATTTAGAATTTCATAGATTCGTTTGAATTATTCGTAGAAACTTCTGCTCTTCTTTTGCACGCCGTACGTAAATTTCTCGTTAACGTATTAATATCTGATCTTTGTTCAATACGATTTTTAATTAGTTCTAATGCTAAGTCCTTCAAAAACAGGCGTCTGCTTCTATATCTGGTTGGTGGATTAGCAGTTGAAAGCAATATGATTCGAGCATTTATTGCAGCAATATTCAGAGCAGAAAAAAAAATTACCATTGGCCATCTCCTTGTTATTCTGGCAACTGAATAACTTGCTGCCATTTCGTCTACCGTATCCACTGCTCCCTTAGTCATATTATAAAAACATATCATTTCTGGCTTTTTCTTTTCTCCAGTAGTATCATCTATAGCATCATCGTTATGTAATGTTGAAAGCATAAGAACAGTTTTTCCTTTTTTAGGAACATAAGAAATTAATGTTTTATCTTTTTCAAAACCAAAAAGTGTAGAAAATATTTCCCTTCCCTTAGAAGTAACAAAAGTAGGAGGAATTTCCCTTTTGTTTTTCCGCATTGTTCCTACAAGTGTCAGCTTTTCTTTTAGAAGATCCGCAGCTAGTGGGTAACTCGTATACCAGTTATCTGTAGTAATGTTTCTGCTAGATTTATGCAGTGGTTGAATTAATCTTTTCACAACGTCAGATGGACTAGTACTGACCTTGAAGGGACCATCTGGCTGTGTACCGCAGTATATTTCCATATTAGAAGTATAAAAAGTTCTTGAGTCTACCAGTGCAAAAATCTTGATTCCGTATTTTGCTGGTTTGTTCGGCATATATTGCCGGAACCCACATCGGCCCCGAAAGGGTTCAAGTTTCTCGTCAATAGTGACGTACTCACCTAAATTATAAGAATCTTTGCAATTTGAAATAAATTTTTCAAAGAAATCTCTAATTGCGGCTAATTTATCAAAGAGTTTTCTCTGTGGCCTGTCTAGCAATTTGTCGAAACGCATGCAACGTAAAAGAAATAAAAATCGCTTATAGGGCATTGTTGTGTGAAAAATTTCAATACCTGTACCGTCAGTAGCCCAAAGGTCCTTTACGTTGAGATGCGATGACTTGTGAAGACCACATAAATATAAAAGTCCTATAACTGCTTTTATCTCGACCACGTCAGTAGGTTTTGCATCTCTTTCACGTTTATAATGTAAAACTATCTCAGAAATATATAAATTCGTACATTCTACAATTATTGACAATATACTATTATCAATAAGTGTATTCCAACTACTAAAGGGATCAGTAACATTTCTGGCTTCTCTTACAGGTCCTGGAAGATGAGTCATAATATTATGCGAACGAACTCTTACATTTTGCCTAAATTTCTTTTTTTTCCACACCGTTTTTCCATCTTTTCCAACAAAATCATCAGAATCATCATCATCTTTAGTATTATCCAGTTCATCATCTTCTTCTGTATCTGTATTATGTTCACTAAATATTTCAATGTCAGTATCACTTTCAATTTCCGAAATGCAATCTTCATCACTTTCAACAGTTTCTAATAAATCTCGCAGCCGTTGCATCTCTAATTCATAGGGACTCATTCTTTTTGCCATAATGCACTAAAAAATCTTTAAAAATATAATTTTAGCTACTTTAAAGTCCCTTGCGAGTAGAAATACTTATTGTTATACTCTAGACTTTAATTTCTGAAATAAATATTCCGTCAGGAAAACACTTACGTGGACAGGCGCGTGGGGTGTGTCATACCCCAGTTCCAATAAATGCCAATAAATCTTTTTCTGAAACACATATGCAGCAGTAAACCGGATCTGAAGGTCATGCACTACTAGAAACTCAGCTACTGAAAGGGGCACAAAATTGCGGTTTCACAAGTTGGGAATATTCCACTATTTTGTAGGGGTGGGGTATAATACACCCCACGCGCCTTCCCGCGGGTTAACCCGATATAGCATATTTTGAATGTCATGGAGCGCAGCTCATGACACCATATCGGAATATTGACACCATGTCACAAACACCATGTCGGAATATCACGAATTTGCGTGACCACTGCTTAGACATTTGGTACAACCTAGTTCATTCATCTACTAAGAACTTGTGGCATCGTGCCAGGGCGAAAGGCGAATTGCTGTTGTTTTGCGCGCAACACACTATTGAGTAAATCATACATTTGTTGGTCATATGTTTTGGCTCTTAAGTATATATATATATATATACGTATGTGTGTATTTTAAATATAAATTATTATTAACATGTTTTGAAAGATATGACAACACTACTCACTTTCTCCGTAAATTTTAAAAATCACGAGAATTCATAACTTCAAGGTAATGACCATAAGTATCATAAACTTAGATTTCATTTGCATATCACGCAACATTTTTATTTTTATATTGACAGGTGCACGTATAAGTGGATGGGACACCAGAATTTCACCATAGGTTGTACAGGTATAACTATCAGACCACTAAGTGTGCTGCTTAACTCTAGTTTTGAGGAACAACACACCTGGGGGGGTCCGAAGGTCTCCTACCCCTCCCTCCAACCGCCGAAAAGGACTTTCGGATCGACGGGTATTTTGAGTGTATTCTTTCCGCGCAGACACTATGCTATTATATTATAAACATCTATGTCTACGATTTGAACTCTGGCCTATCGGTACGGCTAATGACACTAAGTGTCATTAACCACTATGCCGTCTGGGTGGTCTATGTTGATAAATAGAGGTCTATGTTGATAAATAGAAGTGGCAGAAGCATCCACAAACTTCCCCTAACAAACTCGAATAGAGACACTTGGCGGCTACTTTGAGCATCCACATTAGACACACAACCATGCGCAAATCCGCAGCAGCTGGCAGAGGTGCCATCTCCAGTGGCCAGCAGGCAGCTCAAGAACGACTAGCTCCGGTATTTATTTGGTTCAAAAAGTTGTTAAATAATTTATATTTTACATTGCTGCCTTGGTTCATCGATCAAGTCAATTCGTTCTTAATTGTAATACATGAAAAAGTACATAAAATAATCCTAAAATAGTATAGTCATAAATGCGGTCCTAATTAGTATGTTGGTACGTAGCAGGGTGCGCGCGTATCAAGTTTAATTTATTTTTGCTTTAGACGTAACAATTAAGTGTTTTTTATACTTGAAAATGGATGGTGACTATGGAAACAAGCTCAGATAGACAGCTCTTGTAGTACAAAGAAACAAATGGTGACATTGACCACGATCTTGTCTTATGTACTTGAGTACACTTACTAATGAGCACTTCGAAATGAAATCGAATGCACTTGAGATCAATAAAACTGCATCGTATACAGCGGATAATGGTCGGTACTACATTTCTGCATCTCTGCCCTCCAATCAACTTCTACTGCAGCTGGTGTCTTCTACCCCCCACCTTGTCGACTTTCCTTTTCCACTTCCATTTAATATTAACCCTTAACTACAGACCTTCATTTTCTGTTACGTAAATACAGAAGAGGGGTCTCTCAGACCGCGCTCTATTTTATGCATTTTAAAAATATAAAATTTCAAAATAATGTGCTCTTGTTATTATATAAGCATTAATGCACTTTGCTTGTTATATTGAAGTAATTATTTCTTTTTGTAATTCTAAAATTAATGAAGTAAAAATTAATTTTTAAATCACATATGGGAAAATACGGAACGCTTCATCAAATAAATAAAATAATCACTACTTACTCGCAAATGCGTACAAACTAAACTATTTAATAAATTTTCCATCTACAGTATCTGGATTACATAAACTAATGCTAAAAAGGATAATATATAAAGAATATTAAAAAAACTGCAACACATTATTTTAAGCATTTTCAAAACAATTTTTGCAAATTCTCTCGGCGCATTCATTATCGGACTCTTGCAGCTGAAACATAAATAGGCAGCTTTTCTGCTCAGTCTTCTCAACATGTTTTACACTTTTTAAGAGTATCCGTTGCATTCGGGTTAGAATAGATTCCGCTGGAAACCCCTAGCACTCTCTGAAGGCACATTTGTTTTCCTCGGTTCACAGTCGGCTTTTGAAGCTTTCATTCTGTATTTGGTTTCACTCATTCTGATGATAACGCCACCAAAAAATCAGTTTTTTCCAATTTGGCATTATCTCTTATCAAGCCAGCTGCTGAAATGACCCAATAAAGTAGTAGTAATAATGCCCTCCCCCCTCATGCCTGAAAGTAACGTAAACGCAGAGGTGAGGTCTATATGACAGCGGCCCAATTTTAAAATTACTTAAAAAAACTAATGTATAAAATTTAATAAAAATTTAGGAATAATTATATTTTCTGTCAACTTGAAAGTACTAAAAAGGAGAAGAATAACTATACAACTTATAGGCAGTTTCGCAGTTCTAGAATATTGGCGCGGTCATACAGACCCCACCTCTGTGTTTTAAGGCTTAATGCACCCTCACTGTCTACGCAAAGCAACGTAGAGAGAACGCAGATTTTTCAACACTTACGACGTTCGTTTTAAATAACCGAAGTATTCTCACTTAGAGAAGCATCTCACTTGTATAGTTTATCAGGAAAAGCAATTTTCAAATTTAGGAAATTATAATTTGTCAGAGGAGCTGAAATATACTTCGAATTTACTTACATACTTTGTCCTCTTGCATGATTTCTGTCTGATATTTTCAGTATATGATTTGGAAAATTCTCACTTACGGAAGCAATAAAAAAAAAGAACAAATCTCTATTTATAAGATTGTCCAGAGATTGGCTCTCTGTTTAATTCTAGATTTAGCTTCATTTTCGAGCAATCATACAGTTTAGAAATAGGAAACGTATAAATTTTTTTAACTATATTTGAAAATTGAATAAAAAAGAGACGAACAGAAATGAACTTAAAAAGACTTATAAAAGACTTTTTTAGACTGAAAACAATTAAAATGTGATTGTGAAATCACTTTTTTATTAAATGCTGCGTGAAAAAAAATCAGGACGTCATAATTGAAAATGCAGTGTAAATATTATTAAAAATTAAATGATATTAGAATATACCATTCACAGTTAAATTATAAAGTAAAGATACAGTAACGCCCTTAAACTATTGTACTGTAAAGAGCGAAGGAAACGGAATATAGGAAGAAAGTTGTTATCTGCTGCAGGATAAAAAAATTCCTGTAAAAGGTTAATAAAGTTTCCAGCGGTAACTCTAAGGCAAAATCAAAAACAAAGAAAAATCAAAAACAAAGAAAAGAAGATAATGAAAAACTGGAGAACTGCCAATTATTATATTATCATGAGGGTTAAAGCTAATAAACTAAGAATTGGAAAAATCAATAGTCGGAAAAACAGAAATGAATACTTAATTGCAGGATCAGTATTGTTAATCCGTAAGATTAATGAAGCATGCAAAAGAAAGTGCTGTCGAAAACAGAAGTTAAAAAAATAGGCAAATATGAATAAAAGTCATTTTTATCACGAGGTTTTCGTCTCCAATTCCTTATTAGGAGCTCAAAGTGATGTTTTTCTTTAACTTTTGATATTGTATACATTTTATACAAATCTACAAATTTAATATTTATACTGTAGTAAAATAAGTAGCAGTGTATATTTAGACATTAAAGCTTTTTTTTCTTTTCACAAATAAAGAACGCATAGGAATACATTTCAATCTAGAAGCGCTACAATCTTTGCTAATTTTGTGCAAGAAATGTTGAAAATTTTCGCTTTTTAATTATTAGATTGAATGAAATGGACACAGGATTTGTCTCCTTGGAATGTTCATCGACTTCATACATCTATTTTTTGGAATCCGGAGAAGAACTGATACTGTGTGGAAAGAATATTTCTATTTGAATGAAATAATCCCTGTGGCAGTTATAAAAGTCAACTCAAAGAGTTGCTTCCCAAGCGCTTACGAGAGCCCAATTAAGCCCTTTTCGGAACCTACACGCAGCACTTTTAAAGAGCTCCCCTCCTCCTTTTCACTGCTTTTACAAGAAACACATGTTCCAAATGATGCTCTTTTGGAATTTCAAACTAACCTAATTAATATTCCGTTTAATTAAGTTAGTTAGGTTGGAGATTTTTCAACAAGGCTTCGATAATTTTTAACTGCCATATACCTGCTGGCAGTGACGGAATTTTACATAAAAAATTTAATCGCATGATTTTAAATGACGATATTTTAAAATTATAGAAAATAATTTGATTTCTTGTAAATCTCGCCATTTCTGTTCATTAAAGGTTTTAACTTGAGAGAAATCAGCAATGGAATACCTCCTCTTTTTTCATTTATTTGCGTGAATATTTTGTCTGATTTGGTAATTTGGTGTTGCACATAAAATAACCCAGAACGATAAAAAACCAGATTCACATTCTTCAAAATATTAAGTACATCAAATAGCAAAGACAAAAATTAAGAGAAACGAATATTTTCATTAAGTTTTCGCTGCTCCTTAAAGAAGTTTATCCTGTCCTATCAGGTCATAGACTCGTTCTAGATTCTTGCCTTCTTACCCATAGACAGACACTTTCACTTTGCCAAATTTAACAGCGTATGCAAAATGTTCGAATAAAATTCCATAATTAACAGTTGTTCATTAATTATCTGTTCAATGGAAATATTACTTTTACTTAATTCAATTAATCTGTGTTTAATTAGAATATTATCTCTATAATTTTATACGTTATTAAGTAGAGATTAATTCGTTGTTAAAAAATTAAATTTTGATAGAAAACATACAGAATTATTATTTTTTTCTGTAGAGGTCTTTCAGTGTATGTACCTTACTATATTATGAAATAGTTCTTCAGATTTATTCATAAATTACCCTTGAACATCATTATTATTTATTGTTTCTAAGACTAAAACTGTCTTATGAGAGGTTTACTAAAAGACATGACCACGCTTCATTAAATCATCCAGAAAAGAAGCAAAATATTTTGCAAATTTTCTGCAAAATATTTTACAGAAAAAAAAATCCGCTGTTTTATTCTATTAATGAATTTTAGCTAAATTCTGTAGCAACGCGGAATAGAAATAACCACATGTATACTGATTTTAGTGCATATTTATTTATTTCTGACATGTGATTCCATAAAGCTAAAATTATACATTTTATTTTAAAGGAATCACAAGTATGATAATTAGATAAATATGCAGTTGTTTATAAGAAAACCATACTTCTTGACCAGAGCTAAATTGCGCTGGAGCCCACCGGATCCTGGCTCCAGTACTTCTCTGTTTTTAAGATTAATCATTATTTTAACCGGAGCGCACCGGAGCCTTAAATTAAAGAGCTCCGGCACTTGTTTTCTGTAACTTGTAAGGTATTTCTCACACCTTCTTCCCATGCCTTCGTGGTGTAGTGGTCAGCACGCTCGACGCTTAACCGAGAGGTCCGTGGTTCGATTCCCGGTGAAGACGTTGCTCATTTTTCAATACTCCTGCTTCAAAAATGCATAATGTCTCTACACTGGCGCCCGAACTAAAGAAAGGTCGTGGATGATGATTTTCCACCACCGGGATGCATGTAAGCATTCTGTACCGCGCCACGCACATAGGGAAAATTTCCTCCTTGTGATTGGATATGATCTCTAATGACATCATTTCTTGTACGCTTTGACTTTGCTTAGGCTCGAGAGTACACCTCCATACCGTTTGTTATATTTTAATAGCAGCACCGAAGAGATTATTATGTGCGTTGTACTTTTCTTGCTATGAAATTCCACTTCTTGCAACACTATAGTGTGGTGAATTTAATATAAAAAATATAGTGGTTTTCTTCCCCTAGAGACAAAAGTATTATTTCATGTTCATTATATTGTGGGGTTTTCCTATTTAAATCTAAGTTCTAACTTAGAACCCTCCGAACACTAACAAGCGAATAAGCGCTTAAGTGTGTGAACAGAACACGTAAGACTTAAAAAGGGTTTAAAACCCTTTATTTTTCAGTATATTTACAATCAGTTCCGACTTGGAACTTTACACAAAGCCGCCATTCGGGCTTGAACTTAAAATAATAATAAATTAAACTAAAACTAGCTTAAGTAAGCTATTTAAAAGGTATAGCCGAAGCTATCAGAATCTAACTAGTTGGCCCCTAAGTATTAATTAAATCGGCGAAGCCGAGCAAGGGCCTAAGGTATGGCCGAGCGTAATAACAGCTAAGAGAGACGTAGCCAGAAGGCAAACGTGCGCTAGTCAGGGAATCAGACTCTCTCTCTCGAAGTCGGTTAAGTCACGACTTAAATAGTACTCATTCTCATTTGCATTATCTGCGTTTCTGAATTCACATTCTGGTAGGAAATTGTAAGCTGAAATTAGAATAAGATAGGAAAGATACAAAATTTAAAATAACTGTTAGAAAACCTATAATAAACCTTACAAACTTTTAATCAAAAAACGGCAACAGTTCCGAGAAATGTGAACTTGAAAAAGCTGATGAATGATGGATTATCATGTATAGTGTAATGTACTGACAAGTAGCATGATGTAAAAATAGCAAATATTGACTACAGATATTTCTAAACTCAAAAACTAAAATACAGCTAGGTAATTGTTTTTCCTGAGAGAAGAAGAATTAATGAACATGTTAATTTAAATCATTAAAAATTTAAGCTACTCGGTATTAGAAATTAAATAATGTAAATTTCTTTCTGTATAGCACTGTTACGAATACAAATCTCCAAAAAATTTAAGGTACGTAGTATTAGAAATTAAATGATAGAATGTAAATTTCTTTTCGTATAGCACTGTCCTGAATACAGGCCTCCGAACATATTTACATTCCCTTTTTGTGCGATTTTAATGATTACTTATAGAATTTACATTGCTTGAGTGTATGGATATTATGCAAGGGCGTCTTTCGATAAGAATCTGCCAACATCTTTTTTAGGTGAATTTTCAATAGTATCTGTTCCCATTCATGGAAAGCGGGTCGAGTCGATCTGTTTGGAACACGCAGTGGAAACCACCCCCACCCGTAACAACTCGAACAATATTAGGGTCGCGTCCCACAGCTTTGGAGGTCGACAGAACGGTGAGTAGACAAGACATAACGTAAAATGATGGATTACTCTCACGTGATTACTTGTTATTCAATTGAACATTTAAGTGATGCCAGAGTCGAAAAAGCGACATGGGATGAATGTTTTATCCTTGCTTCAGGATTTTTTTTTCATTATTTTTTAAAACTGACATAGTGATCACTAATCATTTCTCGTTTCGTTTCGTTCATTTTTCACTTTCAGATGCTTTGAAAATTATGTCTTTAGTAAGAAACTTCTTGGGTTGGTGAGAGGACAAAAGGAAGTAAAGAAAACAAGATTATGTTAATTCAATCTACCCTTGGCAAGGATTATTAATGTTTACACCTGTCAGATTCATTACTTTGTTGTTCATGATGTAAAAGGAAACTTTTTAAAATAAATACTAGTAGATATCAACTTATTGAACAGCTTGAGTAAATAAATACTAGTAGATATCAACTATATTTATAAATGTAAGTTTTAGATGGAATGTATGATTTTCTATGTATTAACCTGTAAGGATTTAGTTTAAACTAACAAAGTTTTATTTTAATTTTTTCTTTCCTATGTGTTCTTATTTCAACTTCCCCTTAGAATAAGCGCGCGTTTCAGCTTTATGCTAATTTGAAGTGGAGCCAAGTTTCTATTTAAGCGATGGGTAGGAACCTCTCGGTGTGAGAGAGCTTTTAGTCTCAGACCACTGCTGCTCTGGTTCGACGTTCGCCTGACCAGCTAGTATTTAAATTCTAAGCCTTAGCGCTGTTACTATAGTACTTATTGAAGTAAATCGAAGTGCGTTAGTATTAGTTGAATCTTGCTACGCATCCTTTAGCATAGAGGCCAACCTCACGTTCATAGCTCTGTGAGCAACAACGATTTAATTTCTACTTAACTTTAGTATAAATTGTTTGATTGTTCAGTTTAGACCCAAGTGCGGTCATTATTTTCTGTATGTCTCCCGAGTTGGGAAGTGGCTGTATATAATTGTGGTTTAATAAAAGAGGATTTTAAATCCTTCTTAAGTGCAGTTCTTCTACCACGTATCCATAGTTTTCTACCACAGAACATAGCTGCATTCAGCTCCCTGTTCAAGATCAGGACTTAGTTTAATTCACGAATATGTTCGCCAAGAGTATACACCGAACACTCAGTCCTGACAAACCACTTCAGATCATCATTTTTAAAGATCGGCAAAAGGAAAAAAAAATTCTAAATTTTCTTGAATATGAATTCGAACTTTAAATGTTCTCGAATCCTCAAATAAGAGTAATAATAAGAAAGAGAAAAAAAGCAGTTTTACTTAAGATTAAAATCCGAATTCATGCATTTAAATTTACACACATTTAAATTTCTCGATTCTGTGAGAGCTATTGAATCTTTAAAATGAAATAGTTAGGAAAAGTGTTACTGAAGATTAAAAAATTGCTAACATTAATCAAAATTTGAAATCGGTGTTTCATGAAAAACAAATTTCAGAATACAGTTTTTAAATAACACACCTAAGCATATTACGATAATATAAACGAAGTTCGTAGTAAATGAAATACATAAGCAAAACATTTGAAATCTCTCAAATTCAACTTCTTTTTATAGTCTGGCTAAAATTATGTTTCAAACGCAATGTAGAAAGGATTACTTACTTTACTAATTACTAATATTGCAAAACATTTAACATTTTCCTCAGAAAATAAAGCTACGAGGTAGTGCTGTTGATACAGATCAACTGATAACGCAAAAACCGCTTTCTTTGCTCTTCTGCTGACCGCCAATAAAATTGATTTTTCCAAACTTTGAGTTAAAATGTTTTGTAGATTAAGATTCAAAAGTTTCGCATGGTGAAAAATGCACACAAATTTGAGTTCAAATCCCGAGTTAGAATTCATGTGGATCGGAGTATTCGAATACACCTTATCTAATTATTTTAAAGTTAAAATATCCAAACTGATTAATCTGGAAACCCCTGACACATCCAACATTCTGAACAGCTATATTCGTCAAGCAAATTGCATTCTATTTGCATATGCTCATATATGTCAAAAATAAAATTCGATTGGCAGGACCTATGCATGTTTAACTTGCGATCAACCACGCCTGTGGTTAAATTAGTTTATTAGAAAAACACAGGAAGGATATTTGCCTAAGGGTATAGATGCATTCGTGGAGGTTTCCTAAGTGAAGCTGGCTTGTATTTACTTTGCTCACGGGAAAAACCTCGAAAACCATCCATGCAGTTAGCCCATTCGCTTGGAATCGAGCCCGGGTGATACTCCCAGCATTCGACGGTCTTAAACACGCAGCCACTGATGAGACCCATAAAGACAGTTCGTACCGTCTTGCATGTGAAAAGCCTGCATTTAAAGTGCTCTCACTCATGGTGAACAAAAACGATTGGGAGTTGTAGCTGCAAATCTTTGCAATCAAAGAATTAAAATGGTCAGCACTGTGCGGAATCCTTTTTTACTTTGTGGTGTTTTACTTATTTAATTCAAGGTTCAAAACCTTGAACCCCACAAAACACTAGTAAGAGAATAATTGCTTAAGTGTGGGAACAAATACGTAAGACTTAAGAAGGGTTAACTACTCTTTATTTCACAGAATAATTACAATCAGTTCCTAACTCGAACTGTATAGCAAAGCCTCCACTTAGGCTTGAACTTAAATGAATATAAAATTGAACTTAACTGAGCTTAACTGCAGCTAACTGAAAATATAGCCGAAGCTAAGGAAGCGAGGATTCTAAGTAGTTGCCTCCTAAATCTTAATTAAATCGGCGAAATCAAACGAGGACCTAAAGTATGGCCGAGCGTAGCAAAGCTAAGAGAGACGTAGCCAAAAGGCAAACGCGCGCTAGTCAGAAACTCAAACTCTCTCTTACGAAGTCGGTGAAACATCGACTTAAATACTACTCTTACTCATTTGCATTCACTGCGTTTTTCAAATTACATTATAGTAGGAAAATTGTAAGCTGAAACTAGAAAGATAGAAAAGTTGCATAAACTTAAAATAACTGTTAATAAAATTAGAATAAACCTTATAACTTCTTAGCTAGCCCTTCATTAAAATTAATTTTTCTACTTTCTCTTAGAAAAATCCTCCACGAAGTCACCCTGTTTTCTAGGAAGATGGTCCACATGCGTTTTGCTGTAATCCAATAATTCATCCCAGTATACCTGAAAATAAAATTAGAAATCTGAGGCCTTTTCTGGGAAAAAGGAAATTACATTTCTTACTCGGAGGCTCCGATAATCGGAAGTTTCCAACCTTGAAGAGGAAGTCAGTTATGTGCAAGTAAGATGTTAAGATGTTCCTTTGTTTGTAGCATTCATTATTTTAATTAACCAAATTATTTTTAGTTTGAACTTTCCTATCGAAT
>KK117822.1:0-57257 GCA_000611955.2 Stegodyphus mimosarum
AAACGCGCGTTTATTCTAACGGGAAGTTGAAATAAGAACAGATAGAAAAAGTCAAATTAAAATAAAAACTTTGTTAGTTTAACTAAAACCTTACACACTTATGGAGGAAAAAAGAAAATATTTATTCGACCCGCTTGGTCAACGGAATTTGTAACTTGGTCGATGTTGCTATTTCATCCATTTAACTAATAGTGAGATTTAAAATGGGTTGCAGGCGAAAATTTCGCGACATAGACATAGCGGAAGAAAACATCTCAGAGAAAACAAATTCAAATCCAAAACATCGGGGGGAGGAAAAAAACAAGGACAAAACAGGGCAATATATAAAATATCGTCGTCGAAAATAAAGCGGTTCAAAAACGTTGGGGTTTTAAAACATTGTGGAAAATATCGTTATAGAAAACATCGTGGTAAATTATAAAGCACATACAAATCATCGCATGACAATAGCACTGGAAACACGTCTTTTTCAGAGGCTTTAAAGGTTTAAATGTGTATTCCCATTATGATTTAAAAGCGCAAGAAGGAACGAAGAATATTTATATCTCTGTATTTCGTATTTTTAAATTAAATAATAATTTTTTGCTAAAATAACAAACAAAGAAAATTAAGCATCCAAACACTGAAAATGAACTAATTACTTCAATAATATTAATTAAACTGAACTAATTAATTAAACAGTTTTAGTAGAAGTAACATGAAACCTTAAGCAGTGACTCATCTTCTCTTTCCTAATCTCTTTAGACTGTCTTTTCCATAAAAGCAACCAATACAACTTTATAAAAAAGATTAATTAAATAATGACTTTCAGTAATTAACTACATAAATTTAATATTCTATTAACTACTATGCGTAATACTTGTTTCCATTTAGCATGATGCGATGATTTGTAGGCGCTTTATTTTTTACTAAAATATTTTCTATGACGGTAAAAAAAAAAAAAAAGCAAAGATGTTTTTCGACCTCATTGTTTTCAAAGCTGATGTTTAATATCACAGTGCTTTAGAACTGCGATGTTTTCTCCTTGCTTTCTTTTCGCTCACCATATTTTGTACGGCGATGTTTTTATATTGCGTTGTTTTCTCTGCGAGATTTTTGTCCAAAGCGAACACCTTTAAAATATACCAGATGAATTTTGTGAAACCTGACAGGTTTGCAAATATAAGTTTGCAATTTCTGTCACTTTTGAAGTTTGCATCTGGTATGAATAAACTTTCAGCAATCAACAAGACTATATTTTCTTGTTTTTAAACGGTATTTCCAGGTACAGTAAAACCCAATTTTCCTGATTCCAGTCGTCTACAACTTCAATTCTCAGAATCTCTTAAGATCACTATTAATTTGTGTGCATATTTTTAATGTTTAAAAGTCTGTATTTATTTATTTTTGACCTGAGTAACATTGATAAATATCTATACTATACATTTCATATAAATTTAAAATATTCTCTGAATGGATACAAAATAAATACTATATTTAATTATCTGTACTACTCTATAACTATTAAATGAATACGTATGCCATATTTGATTATTATAAAAAATAACTTAATGCAAATCAAAAAATAGGCATATACTTTCTTCTCATTTAATTAAGAAAATGCATTATCACATTAATAACATGTCACAAAATATTGATATTTATGTACGTAGGTTATGAATAACATGCTATGAAATTACTTTGGTAAATATATATCTAAGAATAATATTAGGGGTATAATTAGGAAGCATACGTACATTTACTTTTTTATTCACTTCATCAATCATATCTTAGTCAATTTAAAGCTTCTTTCGTAAAAACATAAATTTAGAAGCCTCAACTTAGTTTAACTCTTAATTAGCTACAAGTAAGTTTTATTTAAATTAAATATTGGTTGAATTCTAAAAGGGAATAATAATAAACAAGGATAAAAAAGGACATTTAGTTCATGAGTTATGTAAGCGAGAATTAAGTTCATTGCATTATTTTATTTTAAAGACAAATGAGTCCCCTCCAGCTAGAGAAATATTATGAAAATAAGTTTGCTGCATTTTATTTAACGGGTGTGCGGGGTTATGTTGCTCCTTTCAATTCCAGTCGTATTGGAGTTAAGCTAGAAAACGGGGTGTAATTTCATTACAGTAAATACAAATTAAACACAGAAAGAGCTATAAACCAATTAACGAAAGGAATTGTGTTCGACTTTAATCACGTAAAAAATTACTTATTTTCAATATTGCTACTGATAAAACTGTAACGAAAATCATGGTTAATATTGGTTAATTCTGGAGATAATTTAAGTTGTATATTTGAAGTAATATGTAACAGTTCACTTATATTAGACCATACTTACATACTTTAACACACTTTCATTAAATATAAGATTTAATGGTAAATAATCTTTTGTTAGGTTAAAAAAAATATGAGCTTAAAATTTAAGTCGTATTTTAATATAAATAAAAGAATGAAGAATATTTTTATATTACATAAAACTTGCTTAATATCATTTTGTTTTGTGGAGTTGATATTTTAAATCATTATGCGTAAAAATCACAAATCATACAGGAATGTTTATTAATAGAAATATTAATAAAAATAATACTTCACTTTTATGTGAATCAAAGCTATTTTTAAATATGAAGCAAAAATCATTAAATATTATTGCAAGTTTAACTTTTTTCTATTTTAACTGCCATTATTATTAAGTTTATTTGAAGTCATAAGATTAATTTATCTGCGAAACGTTGCCCTAAATTTAAGTTTTAGTACTGAATATAGTATATTCTGTATTCTGTAAATCATTTTAAGTGTATAGTAAAAACGTTTTCTTAATTTGGTCAAGAAATGTTTGAAGTAATATTATACTTATCGATTATAAATTCATGATTCAATTTATTTAAAACTGTGTTTTAGTTTATATGTATATAAATTTGTTTTGAATGGATGATTTTAATGGGGTATACCTATTAACTGAAAAAAAAATTTCAAAAGCATACTAACATTATACTATTTGTATATACAACGTGATGAAATCTGGTTTCAGAACTATTGTGTTGAATTAGAATATTGATATAACTGCAAAGCTAGGGAAGATAGACTTAAGCAGACAACATGTTTTTAAAAACAGTAAAATCGACCAAACTTTCAAATATTTTCTGAGCTCATATTTGGTATATATATAACTGATATACAAACCACTTCAAAGATTACATTTCCTAAAGAAACTAGAAGTATTTATAGTTTTTAAAAAAATATATAGTTTTATTCAGCTTCAATGTTCACATTTTAATTTTGAAAAAGTTCACAAAATAAAATATTTATTTCCTACAGGAAAAAATCACGAATTGTCGATAACGTCAGCTGTTAATGAATCAAGTTTTGATGTATTATAAGGTCTTTTTCTTGCCTTCATAGCATGCCTTCGTGATGTACTGGTCAGCACGCACGACGCATATTCGCGAGGTCCGTGGTTCGAGTTCCGGCGAGGGCATTGCACATTTATCATCTCTTCTGCTTTCCAAAAAATACTTAATGTCTCTACTGTGGCGCCCGAACTAAAAAGGGGGTGGATGATGATTCTCCTACACCAGGATTTGGCTATTGGGTCCCCTAACTCCCAGTCGCCCTTTAAAAGGGGAGTATATAAGGTATTTCTACCACCTTCTTAGCATGGCTTTGTGGTATAGTGGTCAGCACTCTCGGCGGGTATTCGAGAGGTCCATGGTTCGGGTCTCGGTGAGGGTATTGCTCATTATTGACATATCCTGCTATTAGCGATGCGTTAGGTAAAAAGCACTACCCACTTCAGTTATCATCAAACAATTATTTATTTTGTTAATTATTGAGTATAAAATATAATCAAAGTCGTTTTAGAATCTCACCTTCTTTGGCAGCATAAACTGGTGAACTCTAGAAAGACTGCAAAGTATCCTCGAGTGCCTGGAGTTGTCTCTTGAGGACCTTTATAGATCTCCCATGCTTTTGATTTTTTGAAGGTGAATGGACTCGTGGACCTCGTCTAGTATATTCCTAGCCATGAAGATTAGTTACAACAACAACAAGACTGCAAAGGAATAATCCTCGTATCAGAAACTGCAGACATACGAACTCAGAAGAAGAGTGCAAATAACGCTTCTGTTTGAACACAAAGAATTAACAATGACCCAAATTGGGTTCACAAAACCAAGCACTTAAGAAAAATAAAAAATGTTGAACTAATTCAAAATGTGGTAGATTAGCCTAACTTCTCATAGAATAAGTTAACTCTCAGAAAGGCTCTGGTTTGTAGAAAGCCGGCGAGACAAGCCAATGGCTAAAAGCACTCAACGCCGCAGGATCAAATCTCTAATAAATCAAGGTACACCATGGCCTGGAATTGGCAGACACGCTGTAAAGATAACGTGCGTAACCTTCGCTTAAATAGAACTTCTCTCTCTCTAAATCTCAACAGACGCTAGCTATCTGTTTTGCATTCTGGTTTAAAAGGCGTGGGTGCAAAGTGAGTGATAAGAAAGTCATTCTACTTGAAATTAACTATTAGTTAAAAATAAATAGATAAACCACACAAAGTAAATATTTAGATATTATTTGGTGAATATTTTTACGTAAATATTTTCTCAAATCTTTGCAAATACAGGGTGGTCATAAAGAAATTTAAACCTGCACTTCTAGCTTCTGTTACGGTTATCCGATCGAGATGAGATTGCAAATATAGTTATTCAGAGGTATGGGGCAAGAGATTCTGTGAATGACAACACAGGGGCGCTCACGGGTACGGTTACAGTTACAGAAACTCGAAAATATCGAATGGCAACGCCCTTTTTTTCCAGTCGCAAAATGTTCAGGGCATGCTAAAACCCTAAATAGTGTTGGAACGGTACCGATATGTTGAAAAACGGATGTCTTATGCATGCCCAAAAAAGAGTTCTGAAAACCGGCAACGATACACGATCTGGGAGCACTCAGAAAAGTTGCATATGACAGAGACAAGATACCAATCACAGAACGCCGATTGCCAGATATTCAGCATAAGAAACCGATAAAATATCAGGCGGGTACTTCCTGGGATAATTGGTGGTGAACTGATAAAATTGTATTATCAAAATGGGATGAACGCTGCGGAAGCCTTGCGTGTATATAGTGGAAATCATGTCCAACGACGTAGCCCATGTAGTTCGAAAGCTGTGCGCGATTTAGTGCACAAATTCGAAGATACGGGCTGCATCTGTGATAAACCGCGTTCCGGATGGCCAACAGTTCCTGAGGATCTAGTTACGGAAGTGCATCACACAGTGAGTGCAGCACACAGGAAAATCGCTAGAGGCACAGCGCGTGTGTTGGGTATTTCGAAGACATCGGTCCTCAAGCTACTGCCCTCAGTTCTTGACATATTTCCCTACCGGTACCAATGCGTCCGCGTGTTGCAGCAGAGGGACCCACAACTACGTCTGGACTTCGCAAAGGAGTTTCTAATAAGATATGATGCTGATAACAACCGGCCACTTCACATAATATGGGCGGACGAGGTGTATTTCAATTTAAATGACAACATTAACACTAAGAATTTTGAACACTGGCTAGAGACAAATCCTCATGCTGTGGCAACAGTACCATTATTTAACGCCAAAGTTACTGTGTGGTGCGGTATTACTGCCACACTTGTTCTCGGCCGTTCTTATTTGAGGGAGGGACACCGAGGGGCCATGTAACATGCTCTGGGTATACAGCTTTGCTGCAAAATTATGTACTACGGGAATTCCGTAGGCGAAATGAATTCAATGACATCGTTTGGATGCAAGGTGGCGCAACCCCACATATAGCAAGGTCTGTTAAAAGGTCCCTAGAACAGCATTTTGGTGATCGTATCATCTCACACTTGTTCTCGGCCGTTCTTATTTGAGGAAGCGACACCGAGGGGCCGTGTTACATACTCTGTAACAGGCTCTCGGTATACAGCTTTGCTGCAAAATTATATACTACCGGAATTGCGTAGGCAGAATGCACTCAATGACATTGTTTGGATGCAAGATGGTGCAACTCCACACATAGCAAGGTCTGTTAAAAGGGCCCTAGAACAGCTTTTCTGTGATCGCATCATCTAACGCCATTATCCTTTTCCGTGGTCTCCATAATCAACCGATATGATGCCTATGGATTTCTGGTTTTTGGGATGTCTCAAGTCCAGAATTTACCTGTGCAATCCGCAAACTTTGTCGGATTTAAAGGATTCTATACGGCGTGAAATTGCAAACATCCCTCCAGTGTTGCGTTCAGCAGTATTGTCCACCGTTTCCCGCATGCAATGCGTACTTGCCTGTGATGGCACCAATGCGGAAAATGTTTGATCTAAATAAAGGTATTCTTTCTCCCGATATCTGTTGTCATCAGTGATCGGTGTCTTGCCTCTGTTAAATGCAAATTTTCTGCATGCGCCCAGATCCTGTTTTGTTAGCGAGTTTTAAGAGCTCTTGTTTTGTGTATGCATAACACGTCCGTTTTTGGACAAATCGGTACCGTTCCAACGCTGTTTAGGGTTTTCGCATGTACTGAACATTTTTCGACCGGAGAAAGTTGGCGTTGCCATCCGACATTTTCGGGTTTCTGTAACTGTAACCGTAACCATGAGCGCTCCTGTTTTGGATCACAGGATCTCGATCTCATACCTTCGAATAAATGTATTTGCAAATTCGTTAAACGAAATGGACGCTAAAAGTGCAGATGTTGGCTAAGTTTGTTTATGACCACCCTGTATTATTTTAATTATGTAACTGAATAGTAATTCAACCGCAGTGCAATGCATATTACTTCATATGATCAGTTTTTTTATAATTTTAATTTCTTTTACTCCGTAAATTTTAGTTAATGTATATCTTGTAAACGTACAAAATACAACACTCTCACATACATAGAAATGTAAGTTTTGTTTTAATTCACAATCATTGGTAGCTTGAAGTTTGTTAAGTCTAGCTTGTAAGAAATCATAAATAACCAGTTTGTCATACAAAGCCATGAGATATAAAATGTCTCTGCAGAATTATATATTTATTGCATGCCCATAGGATTTAGTCTATATCAATTGCAGAACAGTAAGTCATCATAAGCAGAAACAAATCGGTCCTCAATGCGCTTACTGATTTCTTTTAGGATCACAACAGAGATTTTTCTTGTTATGGCAGTAAACCATACACTTTCACTTTTAACGAATTTCATTCAGTGATTCAGTAAAAGTTTATATGTGCTTAGAGAATATTAACTAAATTAGGCAAGAGAAAATCTTACTTTCGCATAGATTTTGAAAAAAAAAAGTTCTGTTGGTTTTAAGATGATCAAACAGAGGTCCCACTTCTCCAGGAGTTATTATTTATTTATTTATTTTTGTTTCTGTTCCTGGACATGAAGGGCGTGAGTTGATTACACACGATGTTAATAGAATATTATGCGAAAGCTATTAATAAATATTTTTTTCCTAATTTGAAACTTTACATTGATATGGTTTTATTCCAGTTTAATTCCATAGGCTTAAAAAACAAGAAAAATAACGTCAAAAGAAACCTCTGATTTTATTGATTAGTCACAGAAATGTTGGCAGATTCAAATATTTTATTTTATATAATTAAGAAAGATTTAAACTTTGCTATTCAGTGTTAAAGAATCAGCCACTAGCAAAAGAGAATTAATAATGAAATGATATGGAGAAGACTGCATAAGGTTAAATCTCAAGTTAAACAAAAATAGTTATAAGTGAAAAAACCTTCATGATTAACAAATGTAAAATAGCCGAACATAATGGGCAGATGTTGCATAAAATGAGAAATGTTAAAATAAATAACTGAATTAAAAGTGCAAAAAATATCTCTGATGTTTTGCTCATTGACAAATATTCTTACCAACTGGGTATACAAAATTATAATTATGCATATTTTATTCTTTTGATGGTAATAGCATTAATCGGTAAGAAATGTTATGTTTTATTATTCCATTAGTAGAAATTAAATAAACTTGAGCGAGTTTAAATGGGAATCATCATTTTGGAAGTTAAAATTTTGCTAAGCGTGGTTTGAATGTGCTCCATATCAAGTCGTAAAAATGGTCTTCACGCAAAGAGCGTTTAGTAAGGCTCGATTTCTTTCGTTAAATATACTTTTCGATTAAATATGCAATTACACTAATAAAGTTAGACTTTTTTTTTATCTTTAAATCCTCGTGGATTCTAGGCATTCATAAATATAACCCGATCTTAGACATTTTGGGGATTTTACGAGGATCTGACTTGATATGGTTAGCTACCCAAATAGATAAAGAAATTTTGTCCGAATATAAGCATTTTCTTAACCTTACCAATCGTTAATTAAACAGAAAGTAGCTGTAAAAAAATTTAGTAAAATTTTGTATTTTACAACTTTTCTATAATATTATATTACTAATTATTTACGTTATAAAACTTAATTAAAAAGCATTTTAAGGAAAATAAATTTATTCCGGTCTTTACTTAACACAATATAACAGACTATATACCGTATATACAAGGTGTGTGGGAGAATGAACTTCCTGTTTGGGAAGCTAATAAATTCAAAGCCAGATAAGTATGATAATTTTTTTTATTCATTCAACGTACACATAATGCCACATAATAACTTAATTTTTTTAACAAAACTTCATTCAAGCGGTGGCTCTCATTGTTTATTCACTGATTCTCTCGTCAGTTGTCTTAAGATTTTTAGAGTTAAATCAGGCGTAATGGCGGCAACATGTTGTTTCGCTTCTTTCAGAACTTTTAATGCAAACACCCAACAGTAAATGATTTTTAGTTGAGTTGAAGGTTCAATTTACAGGGAACAAAATGGATAAAAAGTCAATCTGCCTTGCTATCGGCAACACGCCATTGTAAATAAATTGCCCTACAAAGAAAGCACTATATTCTCCTAACTAAGCTATGGTCTACTCTGAAGCGGTACATAAAACACTATCTGGTGGGTTTCCTTTCTGCCGCAGCCTCGTATATGAATTACTAATTACATATCTATTTAATTTCCTTTTCATCCACTCTTTTCTTTGCTGTTTGAAGGCCAAAATGACACCGGCGGCTTTCCAATCAGACGACCACAACCGCCCGAAACGGCCGAGATTGCGATACTGTTTTCTTCCCTCCACCTAAGGTACGCAGAAGCAGGTGCAGTTTCCCCAAATGCATTGTATCAGTTTATTGCAGGTAGCTTATCCTAAAAGACTAATGGACGCTTCTTTGTTAAGAAATAGAAAGGATGTCATTTGAAATCTTTGAGGGGAGGAAACGGACGGGAAGGGTAATGGACGGAGATGGGAGTTTTGGTATTTTAAGCATACATGTCAGCGAAGGTTTCGGTATTTAAGGGTTAACTTCACAAAATAATCCAAGGATTATCATTTGGCTTTCAAATTTAGTACTGAATTTTTATAGTGAAAAAATGGCTCAGTAAAAATTTCGCAACGGAATAAAGGTTGGTTAATATAGAACTTATTCAGTGAAGAATATTAATATTTGGTTGTATTTTTGTTCTTCGAGCCTGTCTTAGTTCAATCCACTTATCGTGAAATTTGGCAATGTAAGTGTTAAGAGCACCTAATGCATTTATGTTTTCTTGGGTATTTTTGTATTAAAATTATCTGCTTTTTATCATATGAAGAAAGTAGTATTTTTGAAAAGTAATAAAAAATTAGTAGACATTTTTGTCTAACTTTATATGTTTTAAATATGCTTAAACGACTTAGGTCTTGATCATTCCAAAGCGTATTCCAAAAAACTGAAACCCCAACAATAGTTCCCAGAGCTTGCTATTTCCGAACAGTATAGGGATGAAATTCTTCTCAAGATGAATAATGAGTTTTTCCTTTTATTAAGCTCTTATTATTTCCCGAGGTGTGCATAACAAAGATTTCTTTTCGAATAATTTCATTAAAATGGTAATTCCAAAGAATACATTTATTCTGGAGAGTCGTTAAAAGATCTTTTTAGCTAAATGAGAACACGGAAAATTTCTAATTGCTTCAGAGATGTAATTAGTTGATAATAAAACCTCATTTGCCCTGTTAGTACAGGTCAGAATCCGAAGCTGTTTCGAGGAAGATCTGACATTTATATTGACACCTATTACACTCGTTCGATTGAAATCTCCAAACACAATAGCATACAATTTGCTTCTAGTTTAAATGCACGGAACAGAATTTCAAAATGTTTTGTCTAGTACCTTTTGATACCCAAACAAAGAGCTATCAATAAAAATTCCACAGTTTTTTTTTATTATTTCATGTCTTTTTAAGGCTCTATATACTGCTGCCGAATAATAAATGGCATTACCTTAAAATTGCGAATTCAAATTCAAACAATTCTTTTTTTTTTTTTGTTTGTAAGGTATATTTTAATTTTATAACAGTCATTTTAATTTAATTCACATTTCCTATCTTATCTCGTTTCAACTTACAACTCTCTAACAGAATAAGTGTTAGAAACGCACTGAATGCAAGCGAGGAAGGAATAGTTATTCAATTAAAGTTCAACTGAATTTCGAGAGAGAGAGTTAGGAATCCTGAGTTGCGCGCGTTTGCTTTGGGCTACGTCTCTGTAAACTGATGTTACGTTCGGCCGTATTATTACGTGCCTTTTGATAGTTCGCTATCTTATTAAAGATTATGGACAAACTATATTAGAAGTGCGTTAACTTCTGCTAAATCTCTTAGTTCTTATTTCTTACTTTAAAGACCAAGTGGAGGATTTCCTGTAAGCCCAAAGAAAGATACCGACTGTTAATCTTATTTTGAATGAATAAAGAGTAATTAACCCTTCTTGTACTTATGCTTTCTGTTCTTTGAACTAAGCGATAATTCGCTTAGCAATTCACTAGATTCCTCGACACTTCATCTAACAGAATAAAAGGGAGGAATTATTATATTTATTCATTTTCCATGGAGTATATTTGTATGGAGTATAATATTTCAACTCCATGCTGATATTTTTCTCACGCAAGCCATCTTCTCGTCTGACACACTCCCACTGATGACGCCGACAAATTGCATATCAGCACCGACCATCAGCATACGACCAGGGAACTGTTTTTTGTTTCTGCAAATGATTGCCTTCTTCATAAATAGGACAATTATTAAAGAATTAATATAAATATAAAAGAGGCAAATCGACAACCTTGTATTCGGCGTAGATTTTGTAAAATCCCAATCGATTTCGAGGACAAAACGGGTCTCCCTTCATCAGGAGCAAAACTTCTGCAAAAGCGAGAAAGCGAATGTCGATCATATTTATACCCACAAGCGACCAGTGGAAGAGCCGATACAGCCTTCTATAGGTAGAAATAGTAACTAAAAGAGAAGGGTTAAGTTAGTAGAATTTTGAAGGCATTAGGCAAGACTGGATTCGAATTGAAGTTATTGACTAAACAGGATAAATTTTTGTGAATGTGAAAAGCTTCAAGAAAACCCAATTGCCTAATAGAACCAGCTTTCTGGATAATATCAGCAGAACCAAAATCCCAATGCGGACATAAGATTCATGTTCTTTTTTTTTGCAAAACTTTAATGCTCTTTTCGTTTGGCCAATATAACTTAAGCCATATTGATGCGATATGCTATAAATTCCCCAAGAATTAAAGTCAGAAATAGAATCCTTATGAGCCGAACATCGGATTTTATTTATAGGCGAGCAAACAACTTCAAAATTAAACTAAAATCCTTGCAATTTTGTAACTGATAGAAGGATGAAATAGAAGCACAACAATGTTATTAATGTTATTTCTGACATCAGAATGTGTTCTTAGATGGCACGATGAGAAGTTTCGAACAACTTTATCAATGACTACGGGAGAAACTCCTCAGTCAAGGGCAACCGATCTTAAATAATTGAGTTCCTTAGCAAGAAGAGATTCCGAGGAAAAACTTTGAGAGCTCGAAATGCATAATAGTAAAATGAAGCCATTTTTTGCTTAGCCCGGTGACATGACTTTGCATGAGGAGGTAAACAAACAGAAAAGGGTTTACGGTAAACAGTTGTGCTCGCTATCGGCTCTTCCACTGATCGCATGTAGATATAAATATGATCGACATTCACTTTCTCGCTTTTGCAGAATTTTTTGCTCTTGATGAAGGGGAACCCGTTTTGCCCTCGGAATCGATTGGCATTTTACAAAATCTACGCCGAATACAAGGTTGTCGATTTGCCTGTTTTATTTTCCACTTTGGCGTGTTTCTCCTGCATCTTAATTACTCATATATTTACGAACATTTTTAAGAAATTTTTTTAATATTACTCACGGTAGTTTTTAAGTTATTCCTAATTGCCTACTTTACGAAATGCCTCCCATCGTCTCCCACATCGCTGATTGGCTCCTTCTCTGGACTGACTCCGCCTCCTCCAGTTCGACCAGTCATCATAATATTGCAGCTTCTTCTACTGGTAAAATTAGTTAGCATTGATGCCAGTACATTTATCTCGAATTATCTACATCCTCCCATCGAGATAACTCAATGAAATATTCAACTCTCTTATTTATCTGGGAAGTATGGCCTGGCGATAGAACCCCAGAATAAACACAGTATATCGCAGTTTATTCACAGATTCAATAATAATTCCTTTATCAACTGTTAGTTATATGCAGCAACTCACACGTTTTCACGATTGAGTTTTGTTCGATTTTCAAGTTATCTCCCAAACGAATGTTTTTTATCGCTCAAATCACACTATTGTTAGTCCAAAGAGGCTTTGTCCCTGAAGGACTATCGTTTTCGTTTCGCGATTTTGCTTCGGAAACATTAAATGTCGGTGAACTTTTCAAACTGTTGCCGCCTATTATTACAGCCCTATATTATATTTAAAGAAATTAAATAATGAAGAATCTGCATAAATGTATGTATGTTTCGCGCTTTGTGATAAAACGACGGTACCTAGAGCCATCGAATTTTGAATGACATAATCCTGCTGCGAATATGGGCATCTGGAAATCCCAAAGTTGAAACTTTTAATTTGTTTTATTAACGATTTCATATTTTGTAAAACTTTAACGAATTTTTGATTAAGAAACTCAAACGAGCGAATATTTCTACACTGTAGGTACTGCACGCAGCGGTAGATACAGTAATAGTGTTGGGGTATTACCATAGATATTTCTAAACTCTGGATACTGTACGCAGCAGATGCTTCTAAACATTCTTGCTTAACTTCTTCTAAACTCTGAATGCTGTACGCAACAGATGCTTCTAAACGTTCTTGCTTAACTTCTTCTAAACTCTGAATACTGTACGCAGCAGATGCTTCTAAACATTCTTGCTTAACTTCTTTTAAACTGTAGATACTGTACGCAGTGAATAGTTCTAAACATTCTGACTTAACTTCTACGTTCTTCTTAATCAGCGACTATCATTCTTTGAATGAATAAGAGAGAATAAATTTCTAGAGAATATTCTAGAGAAATTTCGTTCTAGAGAAATATTTTTATTAATATTATTATTGGATAAAATTATAAGATGCATTGCAGAATTTTTCTTTTAAATTCGTTGCGCCAACTGCATTTCTTTTCGATACTGTGTATATTTTCCCTTAATTTTGTACAAGTTTTGACATAATTTGTGCCTTCAGTATCCTTAATACTTTGATCATTATTATCCATTCCCCTTAATCTTGTTAAAGTTTTGAAATAATCCCTCCCTTAATTCTCTTAATTCTGTACAAGTTTTGAAATAATTTGTATTTTCAATACCCCTAATTCTTTGATTATCATATGATTGTCATTCATCATTATCCCTAATTCTTTGATCATCATATCATTGTCATTCATCATTATCCTTAATTCTTTGATCATCATATGATCATCATTCACATTATCCCTAATTCTTTGATGATCATATCATTGTCATTCATCATTATCCCTAATTTTTTTATCATCATGCCATCGTAATTCATCATTATCCCTAATTTTTTGATTTTTCTTTCCGCTAGAGGATGCACCAGCTTTGAAATATGTATTCTCACGTCAAACTGTGCAACCAGGAGACAGGTTTTCCTTGCGATGTGTTGCTGCTGGAAATCCTATCCCCCGAGTGACTTGGTCTTTGGATTCTCGTCCTATCCCAGAAAACCACAGAGTTCAATACGGAGATTTCGTTAGTATTCACGCTGAAGTTGTGAGTTTCGTGAATGTGAGCAGCGCAAGAACGGAAGATGGAGGAGTGTATGAGTGCCGTGCTCAAAATGAAGCGGGTGCTGTGAGTCACAACCATGAATAATGTAACTGTTGTAGATGGAGATTCTTTATTTTATCACTGCCCAGCTTCTGGATATCCTCTACCAGTTGTCACATGGAGTAAAGGTAACATAGTTTTCAGTACATAATGCAAACTAGTACCCGTTATGCTCTATATATGCATGATGAATACATTAATAACTAATAATTATGAGGATGTAAGTGCCATTAACTGGCATTTTAGAGATTTCTACTGCTGTTTTGATTTATACACATAATTCTTGCTCACAGACAAAAGAGATCGGAATGCGTAGAGTCCTTCTATGAAACCAGAATCAATCAAATACTGAATTTTCTTTTAATTTAAAGTTCTTATTCTCTGTTACCACATAAATATTAGTTCGGTAATTTAATTTGAAATTCTACTTTTCAGGACCTTAGTCTACTTTTATAAGTAATAATTAATACAAATTTGAATATTCTTCATATTATGTGATTTACATAATGATTATCTTTACAGCTACTACGTAATTCTAAAATCTCTAGTTAAATCTGATGCCGAAATTGGTTAATAAAAGCTCTCTCAATAACGTTGCTAATTCTTAAATATATTTTGTTTCGGCGTCATCTATTTTCAATGCCGTTCTCGTAAATTATGCATATAGAAACCTATTTCAGTCATTACGAAACATTTGAGGATAGACTTGCACATACGTTTTCCTACTCGCTTTACAATGAAAAGGCTATCAGCACTAAAATGTCAGTAAATCTGTAACACACGTATGCATTACTTTTTGTTGATAAATATTAATGTGATAAATTTGTCCCAGGGTTACTGTCCCAGGGTCCCAGGGTCCCAGGGGAACGTAATAACGCTGGCGTTTGTTTTTACCGTATAAGCAACTCAGTAACTGTAAAAATGTAGCAAAATCGTTAAAAAAAAGTGTGTGATTCCGACGGCAGCTGAAAACATCGCGGCCAGAAACCTCACGAAGAAAATAATGCAAAGAAAAAACACGTCGTGTTGGATATTAAGGGAGAAAAGAAAGCAAGGAGAAAACATAGAGGTATAAAATATGGTCATAGGAAAGAAAAAGGTTTAAAAATTTGACTATTATAAGATCATAGTTGTAAAATGTAAAGAATCTATGAATTATTGCATGATGATTGTACAATTTTGCATCGTATACGTTTGTTTTCAGATTTTAAAAGTTTTGTATGTGAAGATACAGGACGATTCTTTTAGAACTGACCTGTTTTATTGGCCTGTAGTTTTGTCAAAATATATCCGACTTTAATGCGGTTTGCGGCAAAAGATTCAGGAAGGATGAAACTTTAGCAGTCTGTCCCGCTTTTTCATGTGCAACGCCGGAAAAATGAAGAAATAAGGAAAACCACGACATTTCATACAAGAGGGACTGCATACTGTTGAAGTCAACACTTTGACGTTTCATCTCTGTCGGGATAAATCACGGACACTGGACCATTTAAAGACCAACATATATTGGGAAATTGCAAACATCACTCCCGACACATTGCGGAGTGTTGCAGCCAACATGGAGCGGTGAGTTCGGTTATGCCTATAGCAGGAGGGTTATCATATTCAACATCTACTGTAGGGTAAGAGATTAGTCACTTTATAATCTCTACTAGTCAGGTTTAGTATACCTTATGGCAATCAAAGTTTTTAACAACGTTTTATAGCTGCCAAGTCAATACTCATTTTGTAGCATTTCGTGGTTTTCGTTATTTCTTATTTCTTTTTTTTTTTCGGAATTGCACAGCAAAAACGCGACGGACCACTAAAGGTTCCTCCTTCGTGAATTATTTTTGCCGCAAACCGCATCAAAATCAGATACTTTTTAAACAGAACTATAGCCCAATGAATTAGGTCAGTTCTAAAAGAATCTTCCTGTCTGGGAGTTTACCTCCCAAGTATTCTTAATTACGTAGACGTTTAGAGAATACATACGTATGTTTGAATATATACTTATATAAAGAAATTAATCAACCCGAAGTCAACACTTAACTAGCTTCGAATGGAATTTTTAATTATATATCAATGAATATAATAAATATAAAATCAATAAATGTTTTCCAGGAAACATGTTGAAATGATTCAATGGTATCAAGACTAACTTCTTGACACCAAATCTTAGCTCTTTGTGTCTTCTTGTAATAGCAGGTGGTTATGCTGAATTTCCGAAAAAGGCCATGCTTCTGAACACTAAACATTTCGAAAATTATATTAATAAATGAAAATTAGAATTACATGTATTTGAAAGTTGAATATAGCATTCGTGTATTAATATGCTGTAAAACATTGCGTAAAATGAAAATTAATTTAATGCATATAATAAAAATTTTAAATTCCTCAGATTTAAGGTCTGAGATGGAATTTATTCGGGTAAGCTTTGCAGAAAATTTGCGTCATAATCCAATTTTGCTTCGTTCATGCAGATCGCACTATTACCAAGTGTAAAATGCAAATGAATTGCATTAATTTTTGATGAAGTTTTACATTAATCATTGATAAAATCTGAATAGTGATAGCGTTAATGCTGATATTAGCAAAATCAGCTAGTCAATCTTATCAAATTCACTGATTCACTGCTGCGAGTACTGTTGGTATTTACACATGGCATAGTTATGCATGTTTATTATAACACACAGTATGAGTATGCCTGGTGGTTTGACCTTTGGATGCACATTTCCTTTACGTTTTATAATCTTCAAGTAATTTTTATTTTCTAGAGGACGATCAAACTCTAACTATCGGTAGAATAAAGCCTTTTGAAAGGCCGTGTGTTTCATTTGCAGTCTTTTCATTTTTCAGAATTTTTTTTAAAAAAAAGAGGTGCTTAATAATTCAGGTTTATTACATTTTCACAGTGGTCTCAAACTCAAATTGCTCGCGGGCTAAATTTATGACCTTAAACAGACGTACCACAATTTAAAAATCTGATGCGGACACCACATGATTCTTTGTACGGAATATTAAATTATACGCATTTTGTGCTGAAATCATTTAAACTTATTTCCTCGAAATTCATTAGATATATATTTCTCATTCAATTCAATCAGTTTTCACACGTGGCAAGGCAAAACTACATAAAATCTTCAAAATATCTTAATTAAAAATTTAAGAATATAGAAAAATATAAAACACCAAATACTGTTAAAGCACTTTTACAATTAAAATTAGAGTTTCTACGCAAAAGCAAACAATTCGGGCAGCAGGCAGGAAGTCAGATTTTTCGGTGCAAAAAACCGAGTTTACTTTTACAACCACTCTGCAAAGGTGCAGAAACTGACTTAATTCACTATCCTGCTAAGTTTCAGATGTAAACAAATATGGCTGCTATGATAAATAAAACAGGCTTAGCCGCAAATAAACAACTTTTAAATTGTTTATAATTATACAAATATTTTATCAGATTAACTAAAGGCATAAAAACCTTATCCGGAACATAAGAACAACATAATTTAATCATTCTAAAAGCAAAAAATGCGCAAGTTACTAACATTTAAGAATAAAAAAGCTGAGCTCACGGAACCGAGTAACAGAAAAGATCTATTATTCCCTTTGTTACTCGGCTCAATGATTTCAGAATAGAAAAAATCTGAGCTCACGGAACCGAGTAACAGAGTGAGTGTGCATATACATTTGTATATTTTTTGTGGGGCCGACTACAACCAAAAAAAATAAGTGCTCAACTAAATGTTATAGCAGTCCCATACACAAAATTTCAACTTTTTGAGGCTGTTCGTTTCTGAGTACGTATGTACAGTGCCTCGAAAAAAATCTCTTCTGAATCCATTTTAAATCCTTTTTCCAACCCTATTTAGGAAAAATTGTCCTTTACTCTGTTTTTATGTACAGATATCACACCCAAACATCGTTAAATGGCATTCAGTAGCCATCAAAATGGATATTTTCGTTGAAATAATTATATCCAAAAATTTTCGCGGTTACACTACTTCCTTTACTTCCTACAAGGAAGTAAAAAAGAAGAAAGAAAGAATTTTTTTTGTTAACAAAATAAAATGTGTTGTTATAAAACAAATGTTATCAAAACAAAAAAAATAGACTTACATATAAAAATAAAGCTAAATAAATTGCAAATTTATGCTTATTTTCTGCCCGAAATCTTAAAGTAGGTAACTGCAAGAAATTTCTGTTGATCACAGTTTGTAACTGAAGCTCATTGATACAAAAATACTAAAATATATATTTTGACATAAATTTAAATACCTGTAACATTTCGAAATTACTACTAAAAACTTATTTTTAAATCAAACTAAAAAGAAATGTACAAAAATTTCTCAAGAAGGGCAGAACTTGAGATTAAACAATGGAATCTATTCTCTTTTTCTTATTTATTAGATTTTTCTATGACATATGAGGAAAAAATAATATTTGTATGCAAATAATTATCAACTTCTTTTTTAATACTATACCTTTCACCTACGACCCCACATGGCGTTTCGATTTTCATAAATTTTGTTATTTTTTAAGGAAATGACTAGGAAGTATCTCCATCATAAATTGCAAATACTCTAGACTAGTCTCTGGTTCCTTTCGTGGATTGTTTAATTTTCAACTACGGATGTAAACAGTTCAAATGTAAATGCATTCCGAAACAGAGCTATTATTTTTATTTCAAAAATCTGTAACTGAGAATATTTATCTTTCGAAGACTACTAATAAATGTAATCTGGATCTTCTAATCATGTATGAGATTTATATCACCGTGTCAATTAATTAATTCCACTTCTGTATTTTCCGGAGAGTTGCGTCCGTTTTAGGTATTGAAAATAGTGTAAAATTGGACTCCAAATCGTATCTTTTTCTTTAAATTTTTATCATAATAAGGCTAAATAATTTAGGAGAAACTTATTATTAAAATTAATATCTTTAAATTTTTGTTATAATAATGCTAAATAATTTAGAAGAAAATTATTCATGGGCCGCATAAAATTACTTCGAGGGCCACATCCGACCTGTCAGTTTGAGATCGCTGTATTATCAAACAGAACAGTGAAAGAAGCCAAGGAATAAAAAAGAACGACTTTTAACCTTAATGTGCAGTACAGTATAAAACTTCGAAGTAGAATACGCGGCTTTGCATAACAATAATTCCTAAAACGTAAGAATCTCACGTAATTCAGTGGTAAACAACAAACACTCATTTCCGCCATCTGAATGCTATAAAATCACAGTACGTATTTAGGGAAAACTGGAATATGCTTTCAAGTTGTCGAAGGCTCAAAAAGGAAAAGGTTTTCCCTTCTTACCTGAAAAATACCGAGGGACGGAAAAGTCAGTTAACATTAGAAAATTCGATAACTCACGGAATAATATAGGTAAAGAAGTAAAAATTGACTCACATGCTAGAAATGACATGGAGTTTTATTGAAAGAAAAAAATTAAAGAAAAGGCCAAATATGGTGATGGTCAGCAAAATGTCAGTGACGTACCATGAGAATCGTGTATGAAATGAGCTGTAGTGAGAGAGGGAATTAGTCCCTTCATGACTGCCACTTTTCTATCTACGCCTCCGGGTGCTGGCCTCGGTGTGATATGGAGTTATCACATTAATCGTGATTGAACCCTTTTCCTTCGAGGAAATACGTGGTTCTGCTACTCAAACTGTCAGTGTGACGAGTGCGGGCTACGCTGATATGTTACAGAATCGCATCATCCCTAGTCTGGTTGATAAACACTTATCGGAAGGTATGAAATTTGTACAGGATGGCGTTCCACCCCATATTGCTACACGAGTGAAAGATCTCTTGCACACATTGTTTGGTGAGGATCGCTTGCTGAGCTGCTACTTCCGTCATGCTTGGCTTCTTAGACCCCCCAGATCTCAATCCGTGTGATTATTGGCTGGGGTGTTACCTGAAATCTCAAGTCTAATTCGAACGTCCGACCTCATTAAGCGTGCTAAAAGACAACATCCGACGGCGATTTCTCACCATACCTACAGATATGCTGTACAGTGCTGTCCACAACATTGTCCCTCGAGTATGGGTATTGTTGGTGAATTACGGCCGACATCCTGAACAATTTTTATGAAGATGTTGTCTTTGCTAAAAATGAATTGTTATGCTAATTATTGCTTTTGTTATCAAATGAAGCGCCATCTGTTGGCTGTTTTAAGCACCTTTTTTTGCTTTCAATAAAACCCCATGACATGTCAAACATGTGTGTCAGATTTTAGCTCTCTACCTACATTATTTAGTGTGTAGGGATTTATATTTATTTTAAATAGGCAGTTAAATTTAATCAGGAGCTCTTTGCTATAAGCCTTCATTCCCATAAATTGTCAGTGCCAGGATATTTAAATTTGGTAGCGCGCGTAAGGAATGTAAATTCTAAATTCTATCAGTGGGAGAAAAGGTTTAAATATTGAGTTCCATAAAGGAAAGTTAGAGAGTCTGGGAAAACTGAGCGTGTTGTAACGCAAATTTTGGCTTAGCATTAATTGCTGGTTAGACCTGGATTAACAGCTATTATTTTGCTGCCACTAAACTCATCTACGCGTTGTAGGATATAGGATTGTCTGAGTCCTGTAGTTTAATTCTACTACTTGTTAATACCTTCAGTTTTTGGGTTTGATGCTACTGTTTCAGTTACCGCTCAAGCAGAGGCGTAGTGTGTTAGCGTCGAGTTCCCGTATTGTAAATAATTTAAAGAGTATAATAAAGGGTCGTTTTAACCCTACTTCTGTGCAGTCACTATTCTCCAGATTTCACTCAAAAGCTAAACAATAGATCTCTACACGTGAATTATTGAATATTCAAATGTTAACGGGCTTTTGGATCACCCAGTACACTATTTCCTGAACGATGCTGGTATTCACGCAGCATGTAGAGGGTAAATTAAAGAAGACACGTCAGTGAGCACTTCATTTGGTTTTAAATTTCTGATTCTAAATAAAACCGTTTATTCACAGCTGTGTGTTTAAAGTAATTAATAAAAAAATTATTATTAGTCAAAAAAAATTAGTTAAAAATCATAATTATTTTTATGCTATTTCAAATGTGTAGGTATGCTCCGTATGCCGTAAGACGACGACGCCCTTGTGTAATAGATATGTGTGCTTACTTGAAAACTAATTTTTATGACATGCATGTAGCAAACGTAATATTTAGCGGAACATATCTTACAAAAAAAACTAATTACCCTTATGGATAATAATTTTACAATCTTAGCATATAATTAAACACAAAATAAGAGATATAAAATGCATTTACAAGGCCCACCACTTCAGGGAAAAGAGATGTGTAGTAAACAAAGAAGCAACGTGCAATTAAATATGAAATAAAGCATACGAGATAGTTTTACGAGACTATTTTATGATAGTGCCTAATTTGGGAAAGAAATACAATTAGCATGCATGAAATATGTATTGTTCCATTTATTTAATGCTCGCTTCGGGAGAAATTCATTTGTGCTCGGCCCCTTTTGCCCAATTAAGTTTCGGCAATTCACGCTTTCAGCCACTGTGAAGAGTAAACAGTATTAGAAATTCTCGTGACATCGGAGCAAAGTGTTTTCTTCTGTAACTACTTTCGAAAGCTAAAGAAGGAGTGAGTAGAGAACCTTTCGCTTCAAAGAAAAGTGGATACATGTGTTCAGCGTAGCAGACACGTATGGAGGCTGCATTTTAAATGCTGCGCTGAGAAACTTAAGAATTTATCTTGTTTTATTTTTAATTTAGGAAAGAAGTTAGAAATTGGGAGAAAGAAATATAAAGGGGAAAAAATACAGCAATTTCAGTAAATGCCACTCTCTAGCAGTGTAATTGAGTTTCAACGTTCAAACCAATGGCGCATTCAAACCAACGATACGGTAATATTCTGAAAGTTTATGTTAAATGTGTAAAGTTTTATAACGCACGTAATTTTATTTTTCATTCAGTGGCAAGAAGGAATTAGAATTTATGGGAACTAACTTATATTTTCTTATTAATTTACAGCACACGTTAGGAAGCGTTTGAATTTTTTGCTAATAAAATAACTAAATAAGAATATGTAAAGCAGGGAAGTTAGGCTTAAAGTTTGACATCCAGGTTAATGCGTCATCCTGACAGATTTACGTTACAGATAATGCAGTAGCAGCCGAGGGTTCCATGCTTAATTAATTTCGATTAGAGGCCCAGTTGCTTCATTTCAGTCTGTTTGTAATGTAAACCTTCGATAATTATGCATCGTGAATATAAACTGGAATCTGCTCATTGTAATTTGGGCTGCTACGCCGAAGTAATACAACGCATCAACATTGTCGAATTAGTCTCTGATTCACATGCAAGGTCTGAGATTTTCCCATCAATCAACAAGCAAGGAATTAATTATTGAATTTAAAGTATCAATATTGAAAGAACTGTTATCGATTTAGAAACCACGCTGTTTAAGACCACATTTAAAGAGGTCTCTAATCTGTTGAAATATCCAAGTAAATTCTGTATTCAAAAAGCAAAGTTCTAAATCAGTAGAGCAAAACGCATGTACATACATGAGGCTTTCTCAGTCAATGGTTCAACTTAAAGAAACTTCAGAATAGTCATTGCTTATTAAAACCCATTGTATAGAAATTGAAATGTAGCCAAAACGTTTTCTCTCATTACTTAACACGCATTCCATACTTTAAATGAATCAAAGCAAATCATATTTTGGAGTTCATTATTCTTACTGTATGTCGTTGCTTCTTGGGCTTCTAAATGTTGCAGTACCAGTATCAATCAGAATACAGCATTTCTATTCGAAAATAGCAAGACAGACATTTTAATAATTATGCTATAATCATATATCTAGGTACCTAATTCCTTGCACGTTCTGTTGTTCACATGCATTCCGAAAAGGTTGTGAATTCACATCTGGTGACCTAGGGAATGGCAGAACTTCAAATTGAGATAAACGCTTATGTAACTAAAATGCGAAAGTCATTGCCTTGCTAGAGTAAGCCCAATTATCAGCATGACTGCAGGATAGAAAGACGTGGCTGGGATCTCTATCGTTTTTTATACACGCTGAAGGATATCTTGAAACATGCCCATAAATGTTGCCATGTCTTTTGCATAAGCTGTTCTATTCGAGCTTTTATTGCACTGGAGTGTATGTCTGTAAACGATGATTACAAAATTCAAGACTACATAAGAACTGTTAGCAAGAGTGAACGGATTTGTATGTTTATTATGTTTTGTTTGCATGCTTATTGTATTATTTTGCCTGTATATCATTTCGTTTTTCATAGGCTCTCACAAGCATGCAAATTAATAAATACGTTTATCACATTTACGTATTATTCAGAGCTCTTGGTTCTAGAAGCTCTTGGTAGCGATCGCTGATATTCTCATTGTATTATCGCTCTGCTTCGAAATGTGCTTGAATTGGCTTTACTAGCCGTGTTTACTCAAGTCAATTCTGAGCATGAGCCAGAACTAGGTAATATCTAATATGGTAAACTGTTTTATCATATTAAATTTTGCTACTTTTTTAGTGTTAATCCCGCAGGCAGCGAAAGTCTTTTAATAACATGACCTGTCTAAATTTGTTAGATTGAAAAACGAATAAAAAGATTTGTACACAGTCCAGTCACATTAATATGACCATCTGTCAAAAGCCAGAATAACCACCTTTCGCAGAGCGGACTGCTGCGAGACGTGCAGGAAGAGAGTCACATAGGTCCCTGAAGGTGTTCTCTGGGATGTTGAGCCATGCCGACTCTAATGCCGTGGCCAGCTGCGCTAGATTACGCGTTTGAGGATCCATGGCGCGAACAACTCGATCGAGATGGTCCCACAGATGCTCGATTGGGTTTAAGTCAGGTGAGTTTGCTGGCCAGGGGAGGACGGTAAACTCATCCTGGTGCTCTTCGAACCACGCACGTACACTGGCAGCTGTATGGCACCTCGCATTGTCCTGCTGGAAGATGCCATCATCCTGAGGAAAAACAATGCGCATGTAGGGGTGAACATGGTCCGCAAGGACAGATGCGTACTTGTATTGATCCATTGTGCCTTCCACAATGATCAGTGAACCTAGAGAATGCCAGGAAAACATTCCCCAGACCATAATGCTCCCGCCTCCAGCTTGGACCGTTCCGGCAATGGTTGCAGGGTGGTTCCTTTCAGAGGTTTCACGCCTTATACGCCAACGTCCATCTGTCCGATGGAGCATAAAACGCGATTCATCCGAAAACGCAACCTGTCGCCACTCAGTGGACGTCCAGCTGCTGTACTGGCGTGCAAATTCTAGCCTTCGCCGTCGATGAACAGCAGTCAGCATAGGTGCACGAACCAGGCGTCTGCTTCGGAGGCCCAGACGCAGCAATGTTCGCTGAATAGTACTTTGGGAGACACTTTTGGTAGCCCCTTGGTTCATTTTGGTGGTCAGTTGCTCAACGGTAGCCCGTCTATCTGCCCGAACGCATCTCCGCAACCGTCGTTCGCCTCTGTCATCTATGGCCCGTGGTGCACCACATTTGCCACGTCGCTGATTTTGGACAGTCCCATTTTGCCATGCACGGTACACTTTTACCACGGCGGCACGCGAACAGTTCACAAACTCAGCCGTTTCGGAAATGCTTCCACCCTTGGCCCGAAAGCCAATGATCATGCCCTTTTGGAAGTCGGATAAATCGCTTCGTTTCTGCATTACGCCAACGATTGAAATGTTTTCCGAAGCCCTCACACACCCTTTATATACGCTCAACTGCACTGTGCTGCCACCTGCCTTCTGTGACTGGTTATTTAACTCTGACATGGAAAGTACGTGGTGGTCACATTAATGTGACTGGACTGTGTATTAAACCTTCTTCTATGTCCATCTTCGAAGACTTACTGATGGATATACACTATCAGAAAATGACATATAAGATAGCCAATTTCTGTAGACTGGCGCTTAACGTACACAATTAAGTATCCTTGGAGATTTGTAATTTTTAGTTTAGCCTCTGTAAAGTTGCAAGCTGGAGGAATGTCGCCAAATCATATGGAAAGTGTATCAAAGGTGCGATGCGTGCTTTAAAGAAGCCAGCCGTCAATGGTGATCGAAGGAGTTCTGCTGTAATTGTTGTCTAAAGTTAGGAAATTGATTCCTGTTATATCCAATTAGCGAGCAACAGAGTAACTTCCCGTTCGAAAGGCTAGATTTTGAGATTGTTTTAAGTCACTAAGAAAATTTTCTTAGTTAAACTCAAGATTACTATACTGCAAGGTTTGCCCTCGAGAGACGGCTCTGATTTCTAGCCTGCTCAAAAGCAGCTACTCTCTTTTTAGCTTCTTCTCCCACGTATGCGAATAAGCGTTATCAGCATTTAGAAAAGTCTAACCTTGTTTCTTTACTGGCATAGAGTAATTTTAGAAGGGAAATATAAGTTTGGTATTTTGAAAGTTGCGTCAGTGTAAGCATCACTTGCAGTAAGGGCTAAGATATGTTTGAAATCGGAATTATTCGAGGAATAACAGTGAGTAAGATAGAATTGATAGACTATGTATTGAAGGAAATTAAAATTTTAAAGTTACTGAGAGGCTGACAGAGATGTTATACAGTTGATAACGCCATGGATGCTACAGCACGTGAAAGGTTTTGTCGAGTGGAGGAATAGCGACATGTAAGTAGATTTATTAGAAATAATAGTGAAATATGAAAGCGATAGGGTGGCAAAAATTAGCTGTATGGGGAAATATGGTAATTGGTTCGTAGGTCGATTTGGCAACAGATTTGGATAAAAAGAGTGGCAAAAAAATTGAGCGAAGGAACTAGATTTGGATGCTGCAAAATTCTAGTCGAGTAAGCAAAGTGACAGTCGCCGAGTGGGGGTGGGAAAGAACTTTGATAGAAAGAAAAAGTGGATGTTACGAACAATAGTAGAGCCATTTAAAATAGGAAGAAGTGCTGAGAATCAGATAGGTCATCAGGATAAGAAGAACGCTCTGAATTACATTTGAACATGGTGTCGCTAAATAAATGTTGCCTCATATCCAGGTAGTTTTGAATGGAATATCGTCTGTGGAGTTCTTGGGATAGGAGCGTAGAATAGCTCTTTGAGGAAGGGATGTTTTAAAAACAAAGACTGTTTGAAGTTTTAAGGGCGAAAGTGCAGGGTGAATATTGTGTAAATACATAGGTAACGTTAAGTTCGACAAAATCGGCTGTTTAACAGCAATCACAGCTGTAAGGCAAATTTTCTACCGCGAAAATTAATAAATCGAATTCTAGGAATTTATTGCCCCCCAGCAGCTGACCCCCCGTAAATTCACTGACCAGTGGTAGTTAGACCCGAGTTCAAATACTGGCGAATGGGCTGGCTGCATAAAAGTTTTTGTGGTTTCCTTGATATGCACGAGCTACTTTTATTTAAAAAATACAGTAAAGTCGAACGCGTAGTTCAAAAATAGAAGATATTCGCTTTGCTTATGTAGTCAAGAGTTTACAGACAAATGCGGCTTGAGAAATGCAAAATTTTGATTAAAAAACTGAATGATTTAAAAGCAGTGTCCACTCGGCGAAGAAAAAAATATTTATGTTTCTATTTAGACAGATAGATTAGCAATTTAAAAGAAATGTGTTGCCTAGGCAAGGCGTAAGATTTCTTTCATATTTAATCAACAAACTCAGAGACTTAAAAGAAAGGTATTGTCACTGCCCGAAACAAAATGTTTTTATCTTCCATGCACCAGAGGTTTGCTGTTCGACAAGGAATATGATTTTTCTTTCAAATTTAGTTCCTCTGTTTTGATTAGAAAACAAAGAACTTTAAAAGCAATAAACATAGTTCTTCCTTTCAATTATTAACAATTACAAGCTAAACCCGTGAAATTCGAATATCTTCATTGTGAAATTAAGCAAATATTTTTACTTTCGATAATAACTATTTTAGCCTGCTTGCCGCAGTAGTGGTTCATGCACTACTGCTAAAAAATAAGCGGCAAAGGCAATACACGAAACAAAACAAAAGTTTTTTAATGGCGTTAGAGGAAATTGATTTAAAAGTTTGATGTGGCATTGCTAGACCACGTAGCAAACAGTAAAGCAAACACATACAAGAAGTCATGCATTGTGACCATCACTTCGCGACACACCCAATGGGTAGGAAGAACGTACAATGGAAACATCACACTAATAACGGATAGGATATCCTCTAGGCGAAATGCATGTTTGACAAAGGCCAGGCAAGTTGGCAACAGTGTCGTTTATCATTTCCATTCCTGTAGTAATGCATGTCACGCGCCAGTCCTGTTGTAATGCATTTAGGAGCTCGTGGATGGTACCCGGCGGCACACTTCGACCTTTTTCCAGTCGTCCCATATATCTAACACATGTTCTTTACATTTGGGATTCAGGTCCTGTGATATAGCTGGCAACGGCAGATGTGAAGTAGTTACATTCTCCAGACAACTACGAACCACTCGAGTTGTATGCGGGCGAGCGTTATCGTCTATAAATATCGCATCGGCATCCGTTGCAGTTATAAAAGGACGCTCAAGAGGGTATAGAATTTCGTCGCGACATCGGACGGCTGTGACCAAACAACCAGGAACCAAATAGAGCTCGGGTCGGCCATTCATTGCTATCCCTGCTCATCCCAGTAAGTCTTCTCCTCTGTAATGGTCTCTTTCCACAATTCCTGTCGACAGATAGCGTGCACCCGGCTCTCGCCATATTATTACCGTTCTGGATATTAAATCGAGACTCATACGTAAAACGTACGTGGCTCCACTGCTCTGGCAGCAGTAGTAGCAGTAGTGGGCGCAGCCCGACCCGCCTGACGAAACACGTTGGTCACATGGTCATGACAGGCACCGCCACTGCTCTGGTGTTCATCTGTAATGTTCCCGGGCCCAACTGAACCGCACCTCTATATGCGATAGTGACAAATCAGCACAAACCACGAGTCGTCATACGTACAGTCCAACCTCATGCAGTCGACGCTATAGAGTTTGGCGGCATTAGAGACGTTTTGCAGGAGCAGAGTGATGCGACACAGCTGTCTTTCTGTTAGTGATCTCCGCTGTCTTTCAGATACCAACAGGAAGCGAACGTCTGCCGTTGTGGTAATCCTCCGGCGTTCAGACCCACGTGTTCACCAGTACTTTTCATCCCTTTGGTAACAAGTCCATCGCTTATTGATGACAATAAGGTGTAATTCAACTCTCTTGCAACAGAGTATAGTTTTCACATATAACTGGAGAAACAGAAAATGTTGGTCAATTTCTTCATCAGCCGCTAGAAGAAGACATTAATTCAAACGTTGAAACTTTGAGCCTATTGACACAAAGGCTCAGATTCAGCTCTCTTAGATTCAACAGCGGATTGCCTTGCACCAGCTTGCAAAATTCCGTGCAAATGGTGTCTTCGACTGAAGTTTTCTGCTTTGGCTACCTCTAATTACACGGACCTATCGCTCTTTGCAAACTGAAATAGATCCAGCTTGCCCCCTTTTAGGGCATTATGGCGGGACTGCGGGATTGCATTTTATAGTAATTTTGATTGCCTATTTGCATTTGGCGATGCAACCTCCACCTTATAAGTAAATTGTATATTTTAATTCCCCTTTTTACCTTCGTACACTTTCATTTAGCGTACGTTGATTCTTTTTTTTGAGCACGAATGCAAAGTAAACAAATCAGAGATGTACTTTTTTTGTTGGTTTATTGTTTTGTTTGTGCTCGCTTTTGTCAAACAGTTTCGCAGGCTTCCTTAGAAGTATTTGTAAAAGTGTCAAATAAAACAGCAGACATCCACGATAACATAAATTTATATGCAGTTTGGGAAAATATTATTTATATCTATACTTCAAGTACCCATATTGACTGGTATCAACATACATTTGTTTTTTTACAGAAATCAGGATAAGTTTGTGTCCTTTTTCTGCAGTACTAAATTCATACATTTATTATTAAGAATTTGATACATTTTACTTCAAACAACATACATAGTTTACAAATATCTTTTTTTCTCTTCAAATGATCAAGATCGTTATCGATTAATCCATAAAATTATGCAGATAAATCTCAGTATTTTCGTTATTTCTTTTCAAATTTTCCTAGACATTCATCATTTTTCTGTTGCAAATGATATAAAACAATGACTTTTTGCTTCTGTTTTTAAAAACAATTTTGCCACTTCTGAAAATGAACACGTAATATTGCTTCAAATCTTATTATACTTCAGTTGAGCAAAAAATATTTTCGATAAAATAAAACTCATAACTTCTCTCTCTTCAATTCAGATTAAACTAAATCATAAATTAAAAAGAAATAATAATATAATATTTACTGTTCAGGTTTTTGCACTTATTATTATTATTATTAATGATTAGATAAGCAACAATAGTAAATAATTTACATATTTAACAGGACATCAAAAATAAAATATGTAATGAAAGTAAATAACTTAATTAATTACGAAATGAATTTTACTGAATTCTCAAAATGTGCAAGTTATTATCCGGCGTAATTAATCCGGATAGCTAAAGTTTGTATGCAGTCTGGAACTTTAGAATTTTCAACAGCTTTTTTTTTGGATAACTTCTTGTAATAACTGAAAATATTACACAGATGTTTAATTTGACATTTTACATTCGTCCTTTTTAAATTAAAAAATTGATTTATCTGGAATTACGAGTTTGGGAATACTGAGTAATCTTCATTTTCATACTATGAAATCCTGCGATCTTTTCAGGAAAATCAAACAATCTATACCTCTTTCCTTAAATCTGAAATTTAAATATTGTCATCTCTGATAAACTAAAGACTTTGAAAATATTTACATAAAATGTGTAGGATGAATTCAAGAACTTATGACAGATGTCTGATAAAATAATCACCTAGGAACAAAATAATAAAAATGAATAATTCCCCCTATGAAACGGAATCACTTTATTAAATTTTCTACAACAAATAATTATTCATGTTTATTCCAAAGGAATATGAACATGTCTGAAAATGTAAGTTAAAGCTCAACAAGAATAAATTTAAATAATAATCCTCTGCAACAGAAATTATGTATTTACCCTGACATCCCATTTTAATAATATTACGTTTTACTTTGTTTTAACAAATGTAATCCTTCTATCTTAGAGAGAAACTATTTGTGTCATTAGATATTTTCGCTGATCATAAAATGTTTCCCTGATGACTTGAGATTCTCTCACTCATAAGTATTTCGCGATTATTATGTATGCTTTTAACTGCCATTGAAGGCTTTGCTCTATTTAGTTTATTTTAATTTATACCTGTGGTTATTCAGTGGTATTAAAAGGATCACTCACTGTTTGCTTCATTCGACAGAATATTCATCTTTCAAAACAGATATTTAGCTCGCAGATAAATACAAATGAATTTTAGCAATAAATTGAAAATATTGATTATGTTATTCACATATTACCAAGTCATTCTTATAGGCTTAGTTTGCTCATTAAAACTACAAGAGTCTTTTTAAATTAATTAGAAACTGTAATCTCTCTAAAGGATAAAATTTGACAGTTTGTGTTGTTAAATTTAGAAATTAAAATTTTTGAACTAGTTTTAAAGCAAGTAAATAACATTTCCTCTCAAGAAGAAGAATATAGAGAATTATGTTCTACATAAAACTGTAAGTTTCTCTGAAAAGATTTCCTATGTCTTATTTGCTGAGTCTTTATGACATATCGAATGATTATATACGCTAAGAATTATTTAAAGGTGAGAGGAACAAATAACAATACAAGTATTTTACTTTATGTCCATAAATACTTTGGTGCCTAGCTTAAAGAAGCATACACAGTTCCAGGATGGTTTTCGTTATACGAGTCGTTCATTTGTAGGATGCTGTTTCTCCATAAGGCGTTTCTCCCTCTTTCTTAGCATGCCTTCGTGGTGTAATGATTAGCACACTCTGTGCATATTCGAGAGGTCCGAGGTTCGAGTCCCGGCGAGGGCACTGCACATTTTTCATGTCTCCTGCTTCGAAATAACCTAATGTCTCTACAGTGGCTCCCGAATTAAAAAAAAAGTTTGTAGATTATGTCTCTCCCCCACCAGGCTTTGGCGACTAGGTCCCCTAATCCTCAGTCGCCCTTTAAAAGGGGAAGTATATAAGGTATTTGTCTCGTCTTTTTATCATGCCTTCGTGGTGTAATGGTCAGCACACTCGGCGCGTATTCGAGGTATCAGAGATTCGATCCCCGGCCAGGGCATTGAACATTTTTCATGTCTCCGGCTTCGAAATAACCTAATGTCTCTACAAGATTCTATCTACCATTATAATTTTAACAACTTCCTGAAACCGGTCAGGAATCTCAGAGTATAAGGAAAATAAAATTAATAGTGTATTAAAACATCACTAAGGTTGAAAATACTAAGAACTGCTTCTTTATTTGCTCATACAGCGCATGTAGGCAGAATCACGTGTTCATCTCAGTCTTTATTGTCATCCACCCTAGAGCGAAGCCTCTATTGGCTTCGTTTGTCATTTTATACATTTTTGTAAGTTTTCAAGAAGCTGTATGAAGGGGTTCCTCTTCATTAGGATATTTCTGAACTACTGGGCGGAAAACATTTTCCATCTTGCCGAATTCACTTTGTGATGCAGCTTTTTAATTTTGGCTTAGATCTTTTCTTTCGTCTATAGAAGGTGCTTACTTATATCACTGTTAGCATTGAGTTCTATTCATTTACTCAATTTCTTCATGGCTTCGATCTTTTCTTACTCCATTTCTTCATGGCTTGGATCCATCATGGCTTGGATCATTTCTTTCGTCTATAGAAGGTGCTTACCTATATTACTGTTAGCAATGATTTCTATTTATTTACTCCATTTCTCTCTGAACTTCCTTATGTTAATAAAGCCATTAGTTTTTTCCCCCCGAAGAAGCAAGATTAAAAATAAGGAGCTCTCTCGTTGGCATTTGAACTCCAGACCTCAAGAATACGCGCAGAGTGAGCGTGAGCTTCCAGTTACGCTACGAAGGCATGAGGAAAGGCGGTAGAAAATGCCTCATAGTGTTCCTGCTCAAACGGGGCTTAGACATCTCAAAAGCGAAATCATTTATTATTCAAACAGCTTTTCTGTCATCCTCTTCCTTCACTTTCCCGCTTTTGTAATCTTTTTCACAGTGTTATCATTTTCCCTCCAAATTGCATGAAAGCAGAACATAATCTTTTTCAATGCTCATTCAATTATTTTGGAAAAACCTGTGAGTTTTTCTTATGTTGAATTTATACCGGCAGACTTCAGATAGTCTGCACTACGTTTTCGACTGGTCAGAGGCATTGCCAGGCACGAAATATAGCATTCAGTGCCGAAGCTGTTATCTATCAAGAAGCTTTGATTCAATATACAAAGACTTTCATTATCAAATCTGTGAAAGTTAATTATTATAATAAATTATAATTATTAATTATGTGGCCGGAACGCCAAATAAAAGCAACATGATTTAATTAGAATTAGTTTCATTAACCCATCTGGTATCCTTTCATTTAATGTTCAGTGATAAACTGAAAAAGCTCAGCCTTAAGTCAAGAATTAATTAATTGCTAATAAATCTTAAAATTAGTATTAATATATCTTTCATAGACTTGCATCTACATAAAAATTTTCTCTCCTTGTTGTGCGAGCTTTGTTGGATGTCTCTTCACAGAATAACCTTCGTCTGAGTTACATAATTTATAATGTACGCTGAGAAAAAAAGTGGGACAGTTCTATTTCACCTGTTCTACTGGACCGATTGACGAAATTCAAGATGCGTTTTCCGTGCCTCAAAAGCGCGACTTAGGATATATATTAGATTTACATATAGCATTATTCTAACAGAGGTATTTTGACACAAAATAGGTCTTTTTCTGAAAAAACTTACCAATTTTTTTCCATATTTCAGTTCTAAGACTCAAATTATACCCAAATATTAGATTTTGTAAAATTTGGTTTGGAATTTACGGAAAAATTCAAAAATTTAACTTAACGAAGTTATTTCAGTTTGCGCCAAGAGCTTGGCGAACTTCTTAATACATGGCAACCTATTTTCCTATCCCTTCCATTGTGCTGGAGGGGAAAAAAGTCACATCATTCCTGCCTTTTTACATTATCCATGAGCGGAAAAAAGTCACATCGTTCCTTCTTACAAATAATTTTAACAAGTGTGTAAACCACATTTTCGCTATTATCGTTTCAACAAATATTCCAAATTTCAAAATGAGCCTATATGTAAATTCACGTATATCTTCAGAACGTTTGAATAAAACGTTCTTAATTTTTTGCAGGTATGCTTAGAAATAAACCTACTTTAAGACGAGCGTAAATGTTTTATGGGTTATGATTCTAAAATGTTTCCGAAAAATTTGTAAAAAATATTTTAAAAATACGAATTTTCAAAATAAATAATAAAAAATGGGTGGATTTGATTTGAGTGAACCTAAATTTCGGAGTGTGTAAGAAAGGAATCAAATAAGTTTCATAAAAGAAGAGATATTAATAAATGCATACCAAATTGATTTAACATTTAGGAGATAAAATTTTCAGAGCTAATTGCCTAAAAACTACTCTTTCGATTTTTACAAAACCTGAAAGTTTGGCATAATTTGAGTTGTGGAATCGAAATATGGAAAAACATTGGCATATCATTTCAGAATAAGGTAGATTTTTTGTCAAAATACCTGTGTTATAATGATGCTATATATAAATCTAATACATATCTTAAGTCGCACTTTCGAGACATGAAAAACGCACGTTGAGTTTAGTCAATCAGCACAATAGAACGGGAGATATACAACTGCTCCCACCTTTTTTTTCGCAGTGTACATTTCCTTTTAAAGAAGTTTCTGGAACTTATCAACCTTACCGCGTCTTGACGGTTAGTTTTGAAACTTCACATGCATTATGGTAGCGTGGACTTTGCCAAGAAACCCTTCCTCCGTACCTCATAAATGACGCAACAAAAAAAAAACTTAAAATTTCATCGCTTGGAAATTTTAACCTTCGAAACTGATCCTTTATTCACTGTATCCCTTATACAAGGTAAAAAGTCCATATTTCATCGGCGAAAACCACAATTCTAGTTCTTCTAGCTCTAATTTGTTTTTAGCTAGATTTTTGTTTTAGCTACTAACCATCTTAGTTGTCTTTCTGAAGGAAGAAAATGAGGATAATCATAATCGACTCTTTTGCTTGTATGTAATAGTAGATAAATTGCTGGCAGATTATTCCTAGTATAAGATTTCTGAATAAATACTGTATATCAGATTGGTTTTACTTGCCAGCATCTCATCTATTTTTACTTCGATTGCTGTTGTGCAATTCTTTCGATATAATGCCGAGATGTAGTATTTATAAAGGGTACAAGATAAAGGGTTTATAAAGGGTGTTTATACATTTTCAGAACGATTTCGATTAAGAATAAAAAAAGGCAAATATTTTGGAATAAATGTTTCTGGCAACAGCTTATTATTTCAAATCAGAAACATTGTCATCTACTTTTAAATTTATTCTTTTTCAAAAGCATCCCACGTAACCAAACTGTGGATTGAAGGATATGTATTTCCGCTAACTGAAGAGATATATTCGCATTCCGTAATTCGAAAACGCTGTGAAATGCATAGTATTAAAATTTCGAAGTACGAAATGAGCAGTAACATTAAACTGAGAGAGAAAGCTTCAATCATTACTTTTACATGGAAATCTATCTTCATATAGATCTGTAGCAGCAATTAATAAAATAATAAACCAAGACATATAACTTAAAAAAAGCTTAAAAACACAATGCTCATCAGCCTTTATCAAGGCATGTGGTTCAATGCAGAATTGTCTGTAGAACCCTATTTGAAAACTATTTAGCAAGAGATAAATGAAAATACATTGTGATACTTAATGAGATCTGGGTTTACCTAAATGACTGCAACATAGAAAGATCTATATATCATCAAATAGAAAGAGAAGAAAAATGTGCGAACGTGATTCCGTCAATGCAAAGTAAGTTTCAGCAAGGGGTTTATGGTTATCGCAAGATTCCCTTATAGCGGGAAATGAAAAATAAAACAAAATGGAAAAATATGTTAAAAATCAACTCAGTTATTATCAAGAGAGTATTTTACTTCCGATATTTACAGAAGTAATTCAATTTCTTTTGCCCAATGATTTTCAGAGAACAGAACTTCATCAAGACAAAACAACAAATCATACTTCGAAACGTACTACTGGATTTCTTGACAAAATGAAGACTGATACAGGTATTGCATATGTATAACTTTTCAGCGTATTGCTGCTGAATTTCTTGGTGTTTTGCTCATAGACTCTTGTACCTTTGTGGAGTCTACGTGCTCTCTTAGGGAGCACACAATGTTGACTCCGCGTTGAAGACAAAATAAAGAATTCTCGCTATGTCTTTAAGAATAAATATTGCACAAGAAAGGTTTAAATATCCCTTTTATTTAAAACTGAATTAAAACAGATGCACGCACCTTTAGTGCTTACAAATCACCACCACTTGTGGCTACGTAAATTAACAGAAAATGAGAGTGTAACAAATCAGGAGTAAATTAAGATGTCTAATGATTTGCTCCTTAATTTAAACTAACGCTAAATCGGTTGCACACAGCCAAGCCGAGCCGAAAAATATCATTATAAACTGAAAAGTGTCGAACACCGAACTAGAGAGCTAATTTTAAACTCCCAGCATAAACATCGGAACTAAGTCCGCTGCTACTACTCTTGAACTTTTGAAACGCAGCTTAAATACTGCTTCTGGAACACGTCGAGAATTTGCCTCTACGTCATGCAAAATTTACATTCCTCCAGGAAACTGGAATAAGGAGGAAAAGGAAAGAAAACTAAAAATAACTGGTTAGAATAAAATAAACCCTGACACCTCTAACCTTTTACGAAGCTTAAACTGGGCCCATCAGCGACCGAGAGGTAAAATTCCTGAATACTGGTAATTCGGTCTAGGTTCGAATCCCGGAGAACAGGCCAGTTGCACGAGTATTTTCCTGGTTTTCTCCATGTATATGAACTCCATGTACCATTTTTCCATGTATTCCATGAAGGTAACGTGTATATGAGACAGTTTCCTTGAGTGAGTCCTCCAGGAAAGTATTCCTTCCCCTTAGGCAGATAGCTCTCGAGTTCTTTGACATTTAAAAAATAAACCAACCAACTAAGCGCAGAAGCACCACGATTAATGGTTTTCTGGAAAGTAGTGGAAGAGGAATGGATGTCAATAACCCTGTAAATTTTACGAAAAGTTCTTCTGCTATGGAATTCACGGTGCAAACATATAGTCCAGATAAAAGGCTATTAGATTGAACATTTAAAAAAACATTGCTTTTTGCAATTTAAACACTAATTAAACGGCCCCGAAATTGTTCTAAACCTGTATAAAAAGTCTTTGCTTTACATTTTTCAGCTGTTATTCGGCGATTAGAACGTGTGTCGCTGTAGTGATGTCATTTGTTGGGATCTCGAAAAGGGCTGCCTGAGCTGATGAACTGAATGCGCGCTTATCTGACGGCAAACAAAAGACTTATTTTCTGAGTCTAGCGAGTTTTGGCAGCCAGGGTTCTTGTGGATCGAAAGCACCAACATTTAAATATACTCTAATTTCAAATACAAACTGCTAGAACCGTATAGACAGATAGACTGTCTGCTCTCAGTTCCACCTTATCTTCTGGCTGCAGTAACCTCAAACTCAAATCAAGGTCTAAAATATACTTTTTGTTTTACTCTTCAGCGTGACATTTACAGGAGATGTCGATTAATGTGATCGCGGTTTCTGTTTTTAGGATTTGAAATTGACAGAGACCACCTTCAGTTTGTATACTAAAACATGGAAAATGCATCGCTTATAGTAATAAACAATACGGTTAATAGTAAAAAAGTATACAGGAAAAAAATCTTTTACTCATACAAAATCGCTAGGTAAGATCAAAATAGATTCTAAAAAGAGCCAGAAAAATGGCATTACGTAAGGGTTTATGTTGTAGAGACATTAGGAGTTTTGATGCACAAGTGTATTAAAAAATGAGCAACGCCTTCGCCAGGACTCCAACCACGGACCTCTGGAATACGCGCCCAGCGTGTTGATCACTATACTACGAAGGCATGTGAAGAAGTTGGGAGAAATACTTTATACACCCCCTCTTTTTAAAGGGTGATTGGGGTTCAAGGGACCCAATCGCTAAATTCCGGTGGTGGAGAATCATTATCCACCCCCTTTTTAGTTCGGGCGCCAGTGTAGAGATATTAGGATGTTTTATGTACAGAAGTATTGAAAAATGAGCAACGCCTTCGCTGGGACCTGAACCACGGACGTCTGGAATACGCGCCCAGCGTGCTGACCACTACGCCACGAAGGCATGCGAAGAAGGTGGGAGAAATAACTTATAATGTCACCAAATAGCTTATTTTCGATTTTGGACAACTATTTTAAGTTATGCAAAAAGTAGCCTTAATTTGATGTACATTTTGAATAATTCTATCGAGTTTGTGGGGATTTCAAGAGGGTGGAAGAAGGAAGGAGCGTAGTCTTTCTTTTTTTTTCGTCTTAAAAACATTTCTCTGAGAACATCTACATGAATCTAGGTAGAATAACCGGAATAATACCAGAATAACCGGTTACTATAATTTTCAAAGTCTCTTTCTCGAACTCAAGAAATCGGCGTTACTTAATTTACATGTATATATATTTCTTAATAGAAAGCAATAAATATTAAATTTTGATTCATTTTAATACTTTTAAAGGGGGAAAAAGTCATCATCTCAGAGACGAACATGTTTTAATCTCTTAATCATGTAGCGGTAAGATTAGTTATGCAAACATTTTGAAAATATTCTGTTAATAACAATATCGAAAAGCTAAATAATTGCAAGTTTGTGCAATTGATCGAAATAAAAGTGATATTTTAAAATTTATGTTAAACCGCTTGTCTGTAATTTTAAGACAAATCTTAAAAACTAATTGGAAATTGAAGATCTATAAGTGAAAATTTGAGCATTGGTTGGAAATGCTGTTTAATTTTATTCATTGTTTGTTTTTCCTTGAAATAGTTTTATTGTTTGTTTCGTATCATTTTTTAGACTCCTTAGGAGTTTTTTCAGAGCGAATGGCATAAAAAATATACAGTACTTATCCCAGAACTGTACTCTGAACCTTCCTATTGTTAGCTGGAAATATTTCCAATTGCATCAAGAAGGCACGCAATAAAAAAAAAGAAAATATAGCTTACATTTTTAGGGTGACTGACACGATCGGAGAATTAGTCGTCAAATCCAGGTGGTAACGAATTATTGCCTACAACATTTTACATCAGGGGCCACGATAGAGCAATTGGGAATTTTTTTAAGCAGGACAGGTGAGACAATACGCTATGATTTCGGCAAGATTCTTACTACAGTCCTTCCGACTGCTAACGGGAAGCGAAAGCACTTGTTAAGAAGGAAGAAAACCCTTACTCAGATATATATATTTGTTTGCAATTTTGGGTCATTGACATAATCTCACAAGTAAAAGTGCTTCTAAACCATAAACAACTTTAGAAAAGATAAGAATTAGGCAGATTTTTCGATTCTTCGAAAGTTTAAGCGTAGTATACAAAGTAGATGTATTGCTTAGATATGTAATGTACCGAAAGGCTGTACTGACAGGATGTTAGTATCTTATTATTTGATTCTATTTAATTAAACTAAAATTTTAATTTCTTTGCTTTGTGCAGCCGGAGGAGTTCTTATAATCTAGACTTGAAAACAGTATTGAAATTTCCATTATGTGCAACTTTCGCTTCATTCATTATTATGTGCAACTTTCGCTTCATTCATTATTATGTGCAACTTTCGCTTCATTCATTATTATGTGCAACTTTCGCTTCATTCATTATTATGTGCACCAATTATACTCTTTGTAGTTCATAACCGATGCTTTTACTTTTATTCTGATAATTTTTTGTCTTATCCTTAAAGTATTATAAATCTTATGTTCCTTGATCAAGGATCTTAAATCCCAAGCTAATATCCAAATAAATTGAACTTGTATTTATAACATTTGATGGCATTGTACGCAAAATGTGCTGACGAAATACATTTATAGTTTATTAATGTAAATTAATAGTTTATTAAGGTTTTTATGCTCTCGCTGAGCATTCTACCAGTCTGCTGTTACACTCACATTAGTTGTTGTTAACGCTTTTTTTGTCTTTCTAGCTATATTATTAAGGATTGTTTTCTTGGCATTTAACTTCACATAACTGTTGAACAACAAAATCAAGCTGCATAGCAGCATATGTTTAGAATTTCCGGTGCGGTGTTAAGTGTTGGTATACATTTTCCGTCTTTTCACAGTTTCAGTTTCCTTAGTCTTTTTATTATTAACGGTTCGTGTGTTAGCTTTATTTATAAAATACCGCTTTCTTCACACTTACGCCACATAAAATTATATTCAACACAAAATAATAAAAAACAGCATATTTTTTTTAAATTTCCGTTTGACAGTCTGCCAGACTGAAGATAAAATATTTTATTCCGTACAGTGTTGCCATTGCTCGCTTTCAAATCACTGAGTTTGTTAATTAAAAATTCATTAGTGCTTTGCAATACGTGAAATAAAAAAAGTATAACGTTATAAGGTATTCCTCTCGTCCTCTTAGCATACCTTTATAGTGTAGTCGTCAGCTCGAACGGCGCGTATTCGAGAGGTCCGTTGTTCGAGTCCCGACGAGGGCATTGCTCATTTTTTATGTCTCCTGCTTTGAAATAACCTAATGTCTTCACAGTGGCGCTCGAACTAAAAAAGGTGGTGGATGATGATTCTCCACCACCAGGATTTGGTGATTGGGTCCCCTAATCCACAGTCGCCCTTTAAAAGGGGGGAGTATATGAGGTATTTTTCCTGCTTTCTTGGCATGCCTCCGTGGTGTAGCTGTCAGCACGCTCGACGCGTATTCGAGAGGTCCGTGGTTCGTGTCCGGCAAGGGCATTGATCATCCTGCTTCAAAACGTCCTAATGTCTTTAGAACGTATTGCATGAAAGTGTTGAAATTTTTTAGTTCATAGATCATAAATTAAATGCATTTTCATTATTTAAATCAATCTGATTCAAAAGTAAGAAGCGAATATTATTAAGAATCGCATCTGTTGCCTCCATAGCTTAGTTTGTTAATCCAGAACAGAAAACTTTAATAGGTAAATATCTTATTTTTTTGCAGAATAGAAACAGACTCGAAAGGACTGTTTTTTTTTTCCTTTACCAGTGGCGTGCCTTCAGCCGATTTCGGCTTGGCCACTACTAAGGTCAGATGTGGTGGTCACTTTCTTATGGAGGTACTTAATAGGTGCTTCAACTTTGCCTCCTATGAAGGGGCGGACAGGTACAACCATGACTTTTCCGAGATTCGAACCCCGACTCTTTGGTATCGCACTCGGTTTCCCTAATCCCTAATCACTCTGGGCGGCATCGAATGGAAAGTGAAACGATGCAAAATCTCATTTCGAGTGAAATAGTCCCTTTTGGCCAAACAATCGGCTGCATATTATTTTTATCGTTTATTTACAACAAAGTATTACTTGACAATTATCTAATGTTGATGATAGTCAGGTACTCTATTATTTTCCTCTCATTCTGAGTCGCAAGAGATGCAAGTTGAATACAACTGCTCTCAGTGGTTTCTTCATAGAAAGAACCTAGATTCAAGAGAGTGGGAAATAACTAAATAAGGAAGATGGCGATATTTGAATTCCCAGGTGCCTTTGAATGGCAACAGGGATTACTGAAAATTTTAATGACTTACGTAAATATATAACATCATATGAAAGGCACCAGCCACAGCCTACCGTTACTGTTTATAATACTTTTGTTGAACATTAATTCCATGCATAATGCCCTCCAAAAAAGATCTGCAGAGTTAATGAAAAAATTACAGAATCAGTGCAAAGTAAAAGGAAGTTTGCTGTATAAAAAATGCCATTAATAAATATGTTAACATGAGCGCTACGACAGTTATCATATTTCTGTTAAATAAAATACTCGTGTATAAAAATTTTGAAAGATTCCAGATCTTATATAACGTCCAAAGGGACTTTTTTTTTGTCATTTACACACACATAGAAGTTTCGGGAGCGTTTGACTCCATGCTTAGTGTCTCTCTCTCATTTCGACTGCGGCTGCCACGGATGATGCTTGTTTATCGACTGCTCCTGATGCTAAGATTATTGTCTCTAATAACTGCTATCTTCCGAGTACGCTTATTTTTCTGAACTCGCCCTCGGATATGGTGTATTTTAATACACCTTTTATCAAAAATTTTATTTACTAATGGCCCATGGTAAATAACTTACTGGTAAGAATCCTTTGTAGTTGATGCCAGACGCATAGATATGATCCTAGATCCTAGGGATAAAAATATTTAAAAACAGCATAGCTTTAGAATGTCCGATAGACAGTCTTCCGCCATGGAGATAAATATTTTTTATTCAGTACAGTGTTGGCACTGCTCGCTTTGAAATCGTTGACTTTGTTAATCAAAAACTCGTTAAAAGTCTTACAGAGTATGAAATACATAATAAAATTAACTCAAAATTCAATATTCGAGCTTCCAGGTGCCCATGTTCGATTGGAGGATTACGTTATTGAAAACTGGATGGCTCTAGGTGCCGTTGTTTTTCACAGTACGGGAAACTTTCATACATTCATGGATATTCTTCATTATTTAATTTCTTTAAATACAGTGCAAGTGATAATTTTTGTGGCAACAATTCGAAAAGCGATACAGGCCTTTATAGTGATTCAACGCAAAATGCTCTTTCGAAGCTAATAGCCATTTTAGATTAATAACTTTAAAAAAAATTTTTTATCATTTTGCGTTATAATGCTACTGCCTTTTATATTGCTTCTATAAAGGGCATTTAAATTGCAGTTTAAACTAAAATTGCTCTTATATGTATTTAAATAATAACTGATAATTAAATTACGTTAGTGCTTTTAACACTTAAGTGCCCATTATGCATTCACTTTCAGATAAAGTTATCCATTTTGCTCAAATAAAAAAGCTTTCACTCTTTTACTGGAAAAACTATTGAAATTCAGCTGCAATTCCCGATTTTTGCAAGCATTTCTTTTTAAAAAAAGTAAATTACTTTACATTATTCCTGAAGTTTATTTGCGTAAAATAGAATTAGACTTTCAGGTAAATAAAATGTTAAAGTTATTTGTTACTAAGCGACAGCACTTTGAAATATTTAACTTAATTCCTTTAAGGTATAAAAATAAAACTTGCATATAAATTCCAGTTGGTTGAAAGGATATGCTGTATATCGCGTAATTTAAATGTTCTTGTTATATTTCACTTCCTGAGGAATTTTACGATTTTGTTTTTGTTATTTCATTATTTAAGCTACTATTTTATTGTATGTAATTTTATTTATAAATTTTGTCAAATATTGTAACTTTAAAGCCGTCCAATGGCCGACAAGATAAGAAAGTTGAATACAGGTAATTCAGTGCCAGGTAGAATCCTAGCGAACGGGTGGCTGCATGGACGTTAATGTGATTTTCATCATGTTCCTGTTGTTTTTAGTATGTGGTGGTCAGCCAGTATAGTCGTTAGTGACGCCGACTGCCGTAATGAGAGCCTGCGTTCGAATTTTCTAGATGATATGGATATTTATACGCATACAGTGGCTGTGTGGTGAGGGGACATTCACAATACACAGTGAGATCAAAGTCCTCTCGAAGGAAAGGGAAGTACAGTGGAAGACCTTTAGAGGCAGTGGAAGTGGAGTGGACCCGGGATGTTCTCCCTCGAAACTGGGGTGCAACAGAATATTCAGTGCAGTGGAAATACACCTGTACGTCAATGATGAATATCTGGTGTCCCACCCATTTCTACTTGTACCTGCTTTTGTTATGTGTATCATCGGTAGGGAAGAGTATACTTTAAAATTCTTGCACAAAAGCCTTATGCTGGTAGCCCTGGCGCTCTTTGTCATAATCAACTAAAGACAGTTAAAGGTAAATGGCAGCTTTCTGAAATACATGCGCTAATACGGCATAACTCTGTCTTTACTATTTGTCAGGACTGAGTGTTCGGTGCATATTCTTGGCGAACATCTTCGTGAAAACCTTAAGTCCTGATCTTGAACAGGGAGCTGAATGCAGCTATGTTATGTGGTAGAAAACTGTGGTTAAGTGGCAGAAGAACTGCACTTCAGATGGATTTAAAATCTTCTTTTATTAAACCACAATTATATACAGCCACTTCCCAACTCGGGAGGGATACAGAAAATAATGACCGCACTTGGGTCTAAACTGAACAATCAAATTATTTAAACTAAAATTAAATAGAAATTAAGTCGTCGTTGCTCACAGAGCTATGAACGCGAGGTTGGCGTAGCAAGATTTAACTAATACTATCGCATTTAGAATTACTTCAATAAGTAATAGCGTAACAGCGCTACGGCTTAGAATTTAAATACTAGCTGGTCAGGCGAACGTCGAACAGAGTAGCAGTGGTCTGAGACTAAAAGCTCTCTCACACTGAGAGGTTCCTACCTACCGTTTAAATAGAAACTTGGCTCCACTTCAAATTAGCATAAAGCTGAAACTCGCACTTATTCTAACGGGAAGTTGAAATAAGAACAGATAGAAAAAGTCAAATTAAAATAAAACTTTGTTAGTTTAACTAAAACCTTACGTATTATGCTGAATATCCTTCTGATATGAGCCTAAAACTATGCATGTAAATACTCTCAATCTCGGAGCCTTTTTTTATTTGTATCCTTATGTCATACGAAAACAGATCACGAAGTTAGCGGGCAAGAACAGAAATATATCAGTCTTTAAAATCTTTTTGGACAATCTCATTACTTTGAGGGAAGAAACACACATTTTTTTCTTCTTTTTTATTTCTTAACTTCTCATCTTACATACATAATATTTTTCTTTAAATTTTCGTAGTAGGTGAGCTTACGAAACTCTTCAGCAACGTATCATTGCCTTTCAGACTTTCTTTCTATCCGCTGTGGAAGATTTACTTGATATAGCTCTTTTATTTACGCTAAAGCATATTATTCCAAACCCAAATAAGTAGCTATCTATCAACAGCTGCATGTAGTGGAGGAGCTCATTAGAATAATAGAGGCGGAGAGAAGCGGCAGAACAATTTTAGGCCGTACCCTTAAGTGACACTTCATTCATCATGTTAATGGGCTCGTCTTATATTTAATTGTTTCACCGATGACAGTTTCGGAGATTGTAGCCCATGACGTCACCGCAGCTCTCGTTTCTCATTGGTGGAGGAAAGGAAAACATGGCATCTTTGGAGAAGATTTCCGAGATTTGAATATTCTCATCGAGACTGCGATCGTGTGTTGGAGATACTTTAATTAGGCCTCACACTACTTATAAAAGCGGCTTATTGGGTTTATGATTGAGCTGAAAGGGAAGGGGTTCATGTGCCTTAAAATGCAATTTAGAATACTAGAATGACTGTCTCTGATGGCGAAAGGATTAAAAGGATATATTAAAATGTGTTTGGTTAATTTTTTTAATACCCAAAGAAAAAAAGCAAAGGTAAGAAACGCGGGAAACTAGATCACGGTCATTAAAAGTTTACATATTCATTACAGTTTATATTTTAATATATTTTCACTAAGATGTTCTGTTGTTAGCTTTTGAGAGGTCATACAATTCCATCACTTTGAAAACGCAATTTTTAGACTAATTTAGGTACCAAAAGCATATTGCATCGATTATGCATACTCAAATAGTCCAAAAGGACGAAATGTGTGTTCAGAACTCCTTAGTTGTTCTTAATTAATGCTTTAAATAATTACCCCCTGATGAGTCTATTTGAAACATTAAATTTTGAGTAATTAATTTGCAAATTGTCGTAAGTATTTTTTTTAAAATTGACTAATATTTTTTTCAACTACTTAATATTTTTGCTTCCTTAATCTGTAGTTCCCGTTACAATAGATTTTTGCACTTTTCAGGATAATAATTTTTTACTAAACTTTTCATTTTATAAAAGAGCTTAATATAATGACTTTAAGTCTTGATTTTTATTACTTTATATATATATATGTAAAATATAAAAATACGAAGAAAATTATTAACGAATTACTAAAAAAATTGAAACAAATTACTAACTTAATAATCTCTTAAATTCTTAATTTTCGTTTAAATACGCTCCCCCTTCAAGGATCCGTTTTTCACCATTTGTTAAGTTATTTTATCTGCAAAGCGAGAGATCTTACTCATTCGCTGTTCAGGATTAAAATAAAGCAGCCGAACTTATTTATAAGGCCTGCTGCTTCGTATGCACTACCTTTTCTCTTGCTCTCCCCACGTAAACCTGTAACTGACCGTTTTACAAACTTAATGGATGGTAACAATGTTATCTGCGTATATGTGGCGTACAGATAGCGCCCGTTGTGCTACGTGATTTCAGCAGAATATGCATCTACAAAATTGTTTATACTTAAATAAAAGTGTTCAACTGTCAATCCAGTTGTGATTTTCCCGACTTGTAGTCATCCATCCACTGTACAACAGATTCAAGCTATCTGCTGCCACCTTCTTCGCCACTCCAGTCATGATTGTTAATTAATGGGTCTTCTCTCATCATACGACCAAAATTATTACATATGTGTAATAATAAATTGGGTCGAGGGGAGAATTTAGTAGCACCATCCACCAATAATCATAGCTGAAAATTGCTTCGTTGCAGGTAACTAGAAATGGCAAAAGTACTGATGGCATTTTACTATACGTAAGTTATGATAAATCACAAATCACTTGATAATTCAAAAATATCTTCATTATTTGTTGATTACTCTATTCCGACACATCTCAAGGCATTGCTCAGTTCAGTGGGAAAAATCTGCTACTTATAATTGCAATTACGGAGCGTTACATTTTTCAAAATAAATAGGAGCCGCCGAAACTTTTCTTACCTTCTGCTCTAAATAATAAAAAAGGACTATTTATCTTACCAAATATACTTCTTTGTAGAAATGACCTGATAGTGATAGCATTAAATGTAAATAGCATTTTCTATTCACAAATATATCAAAAGAAATAATAACAGACTGAAAATAATGCATTAACACACCTAATTTTTCTCTTTGTTTAAAATAAGGCCCATTGCAGCCGAGCGCTAAAGTCGCTGAGTACTGGTAGTTCGGTGCGAAGTTCGAAACTCGTCAACGGGTTGGCTGCATGGGCGTTTTCCCGGTTTTTTCCCTTGTGTAACGTGTACAATAAACAGTTTCCCTCAGAAAGCCCTCCACGATGTCATCCCTCTCCCTAAGCAGATAGCCCTCGAGTCTTTGCATCGCATGGACCAAACTAAACCAAAAAAAATTTAAATAAATGCTGATATTATATTTAACTCTCTAATTCGAAAACAACATGAATTTTAATTCTGCCTTTTTGGCGTTTTCATATGACAACTACTGTTTACGTGCATCGTGGAGATGCGCCTACATATTACATAAACAAATATTTTAAAAATAACAGAGAAAATGCCTTTTATAAAACATTAGCACGCAATACAGGAAATCTAAAATGAGAGAGTAAAATATGATTATCCTTATGTTATTTTTTCTAATCCGGAAATATGAAACGTCATTTCGCGCTTGAAACATGCATAACCTATTTTTTAACTGAACATGCTAAAATTAACACCACGAGAGAGAGCGCTGTAGTTCTCTAATTTGTTACATCTTGAGGACTCATTAAAAAAATTAAACTTTACTACTTCATGGTACGAAGTTAAGGAAGTATTGTAATCGCGAAAAATTTCGGGTATCATATTTCAACGAAAATTTCCATTTTGATCTCTATCGAAACCATTTGAACGTTGCCATGTTTTTGCATGACATCTGGACGTACGTATAGAATAAAGGACTGTTTTTGCCCAAAAAGGATTGTAAAATGGATTCAGAAGAGTTTTTTCCTGACCTCTGTATGTGCGTATGTATGTATCTAGCATAACTTAAAAACCAGTAGTCGTAGAGCGTTGAAATTTTGTATTTGGGTCCGCTATAGCATGTACTTGTTGTACATGTTATTCCTTGTTTCTTTCCAATCAGCTGCGCTAAACGTATATAAATATGTATTTCCACTCTGTTACCTGCCTCAGTGAGCTTTGTATTTTTATTCTTCGATGTTGCTAAATTGTGCATTTTTTGCTTTAAAAGTAATTGAATTGTGTATCTTTTATGTTACGTTTAAGGTTTTTAGACAATTATTTAAATGGCATGCAATTGTTGTAGAATTATCGACAATTGAAAAGTTAAAGTAGGAGTTAAACCTAAGGAATCGCAATTTGTTTACATATGAAACACAGTGGAATAGTGAATTAAGTCAGTTTCTGCACCATTAATGTCTTTTTGCTGAGTGGGACCAAAAGTAAACTCAGTTTTGTGTACCGAAAGATCTGCTTTCTTGTCCGCCGGCTGAAATGCTTTTTTTGCGTAGAAATTCTAATTTTAACTGTAAAAATTGCTTTTTTAACTGTTTTAACTGTATTTGGTGTTTCACGTTTTTTCTGTGTTTTACAAAGATGTTTTGAGTTTTTATGTATTTTCTTTGCCGTGAAGTGAGAACTGAATTAATTGAATGAGAATTATATCTCTTATGAAATTCGAGGAAGTAAGTTTAAATGAAATGAGGCAAAATGTGTATAATTTAATAGGCTATACAGGAAGTCATGTGGGTCCACATCAGATTTTTTTTCCTAAAAAAAATAATTCATTGCGTAATAATTTATTACATTTCAGTTACTACACTCTTATTTACACACGTTTGATAAGTTATTCAACAATTCACTAAAACCGGGTGTGCTGTTAGTTATAACACAGATGGATGAGGAATAAGTATACACATAGATCTCAGTTTTCATGTAAAATATAAAATAACTGATATGAACAGAAAGAAGTGTTTTTCTTATTGCGTAAAACTGGAAATATTAAACAGAAATATTAGACAATAACCATCCATAAATATTAAACAATAACCTAATCATTAAAATAGTTTAAGTTTGAAGTTTGTTTACATTGAATTGCGATGTTATAAAAAGCGTAACAGTTTCACCCTTTCTTTAAAGATGCATTTCATTCATAATACATAACAACTCTAAATTATTAACTTTCACTGACAACTTAATACTACTCTGTCATTTCTTAACTTGCCTGCTGAAAAAAAAAGCATTACTGCATGCAGGGCAGTGAATACGATGTTCTTGAATGGAGTTTTATTTACGGTCGCGATAAATATTAGTCAAAGAATTTTGATAAAATTATCGCGTGATTTTGTAAACACAAGGTTTTCACAAAATACCTGCATGATAAAACAACTGCAACATTTATGTAATAAATCACTTAAATAAGATAAATGTTTTGCAGTCGAAAGAATGTTTGAATGATAAATTCCCTTACTTGACCCAGTTGCATTTCTCAGTTAAGGTAAATTATGCATTGTGTCCTGTTCGCCTAAAATTTCGAAACCAACGTTGGTCGACAATATCCTGTGGTCAGTTTCCTAAATATAAATATTTAAAGAGTAATGCAAAATATACTGGAGGGCATTAATATTAAATACGTTATAATTTGCACACTTTGTAGATTACGAGAAATGTGGCAGATACAGGAATTTAATATTGCAAAGAGATTAATTTTTCTGTGTGAATACTTTAGCTTAAAAATGTTAAACCTTTGAATCTTCTAAACAGTTTAAGTTTTAGAGCGTTTATTCTAAGCCCGACGCATATGAATTCCCTTATGGAATTATGCAGCATTGCTGGGAATACAGTATTACTGAGAGTTATCCAATATTGCTCAAATAATATAATGTGGAGACAGACTTATTTTAATACGCCATATAATATTTTCTTTGGAAGTTAAAATCAATAAAATCCTCATATCACATACCATTAATTTCAAAAATATATCACTCAGACGTACAGTTACAATTTTTTATATAATGAGTACTATTACTTTAAGTAATGAAGCTTCGTTGACAAATTTTTTTCATAGTTAAGCAATACTGTTTTGCGTTATTGCTTTGATAATAATATTGTTACGAAATATCCAGGCGCGGTAAAATAGCTTCCCCACAAAGCAGGTTTAGGGTTGCCATAAAATGGCAAGGGAAGGCATGGTTGCCACATTTGGCGAGAAATCGCCCATTTGGCGATAAAATTGGAGGTATGCTATAGACCCATGGAGAACTTTCTAGAACGAATTCTTCCTGGTTTAGCCCAGAACGTTCTCGAACACAAGCTAAAAGCTATATAAACCCTGCTGGTACGCGGAGAGTTAGCGTTTCGTCTAACGAGCTGATAGTCAGTAAGCGAATGTCTAGCTGGTCGTCAAGTGCATAGAGAGCGTTTTTTAGTATATCACGAGATAGTGCATTGTCGAGTTTCATCTTAGAGTGTGTTGAGCTCCCAGAACGACCGAACTGAGAATTGTACTCTAGTGCATCGTCGAGTGCATCGCGAGTTCTAGCGCGCAGAGTCGCGAGAGTACGTGGAGTTCTCAGAACGACCGAGTAGAGTCGGGAACTGTACTCTGGTGCTTTGCAGTGCAGCCGTCTTTACCGTTATAGCCTGATAGTCTTAAGGCTGTGTCGCTGAATGTTCCAGTTTGTTTGCAGTAGTTCTTCGACGACTGTAAAAGTGTTTTTGGAGCTGTCTTGAAAAATACTGGCCAATAAAGTGTGCTTCGATACTTCATCGAGTGTCGTCGTTAGTCACTCCAAATCCGCGAACCCTTGAAGAGAAAAACGTAACAATATTTTACCTTATTAAATAATCAACAAATCTCATTTTCTATCTGTGCATTCTAAACAATTTCATATCGCAAAGAATGATATTCTTGTATCACTGGCAACACTGATGTCCGGTATCAGAAAACTGCCCAATCGCCACCAGGTTGAATGGGAGAATTGAAATAATCAGTTACAGAGTTTGGTATTCTGTGGTAGCATCAACTAAATCCAAAAGCCTGAAAGACAATCTGTGAATTATCACAATGTCTTGTAAGTACACATAGACAGGGAATGACTGTAAAGGAATTTTTTATTAATTCAGATGAAGTTTAACAGTTGGCACGAATTCGTACTAACAGAAGCCAAAACTTTCCGTTTAAATCACAGATAAAGGATAAAATCTAAATTAATGAAATTTAAGTATAACCTAAAGGCTTCACACTTTAACCGCTAGAGAATCAAAGCTATCAACGTGGTCTTCCGACAGCTAGAATATTCTTTCATTTCTGCTCCAAATTATTCCTTTAAATTCTTCTAAGATAAGTATGGAAATCTAAATTCTAATTTAAACTAACCTCTAATTCCTTTTAAATCTTTCTCTCTCTGTGTTTTAAAAATCGTAATAACTTCTCTAGATTGCGTAATTTCTAGTACATTTTATTTTTCATAGCATGCGTAGCGCTGATGACGTAATTATTGGCAACTGAAACTTTTAACTCAAACCAAAACTTTTCCCTTCGTGTGTTTCCACATTGGCTAACTACGCACTTCAGCTTCTTTCTGTGCGCTGCGGTGTTTCGTTGTGCGCGCTTTCTACCGGAGTACTTTACAAAATGTAAAATGTTCTCGAATAGGCACGATTAGAGATCAAGTCATTGTGCCCCCAAAGTCAACTGGAAAATAAAATTAGAATTAAAATCGCCTTGACTGCAAGTTTCTTTATCTTATACAGCTATTATGCATCGACGCTGCTCCGTCTTTTCCTTGCATTTTATTATTATATATATATAAATTATATGTGTGCGAAATAATAATAATAATAATAATAATAATAATAATAATAATAATAATAATAATAATAATAATAATAATAATAATAAATGAAAACAGTAGCAACTACAAGAACAATATAATAATAATAATAATAAATTTATACATCTACTAGCGGATGTACCAGATGGCAGTTAAGTTAGATTGAGAGTAATGCATCTAACAACAGAGAGAACGACACCGCTGTAATTCCGCTCTAATAACGATGAAAAAAGTACGATTCATAGTCACACATTTTTCAATCTGATGCGATACAGAACCCGCATAAAAAAATTTCGACAGAAAAATAATCGAATTCTCTCTCCTTATATCAGTAACAATGGCACATAGTTTTCAATGATTTTCCTCTTTCTAATCAAATGGTCGTAAAAACTCTCAAGTTCCATCCAACATTTCACCTTATTTAATTTTAGTCGATTCAATGTGGCAAAAAATTTATCATAATTGACCGGAAATCAATAACGCGAACAAACTAACAAACACACATACTTCTTTATATATATAGATGTCGTAAAACGTACAAATTTTCTATCAACAGACTCTACGATTTGAAAGCGAGCAGTGACAGCACTTTTCGAAGTAAAGCATTTTTAAATCCAACGCGCGAGACTGCTACTGCTCGGAAAAATGACTGCGAAATTTAGTGCTTTCAGAGTTTTTGATTAATACGTATTTCGGCTGATTGAAGTCGTATGTAGAAGGGAATAGTGGAAATGGCTTCCCACGAATTTTTGGAATCTGGAATAATATATTTAATGTTTGGCAATGCTATTTTTATTTCATCGTAAAATTGAGAAATATTTCATTAACAAATTCTAAGATTTGAAAACGAACAGTGGCAACAACTTTCGAAGTAAAGCAGATTTTTCATCTCCAGCTTGCGAGACTTGCCACTTGGAAAAAATAGGGCGATAATTATCGTTTTTCCGAGTTTTTAATTAATATCTTTGATTTTAGCTATTTTTTTAAGTGGACGTCGACCTTTTCCAGGAACCAGAAAAGAATTGTAGAAAGTTTGGTGACGGTAGCTGTAGTAGTGACTGAATTATTAGAGGACAAACAAACAGACTTTGTTCAATTTATATATATATATATATATATATAATAGCATTATATTTCACGTTATTTTACTCGCATACATCCAATATGAGCGAAATTGTATTTCATTTCATTTAAAAAAAAATATTTGAGCTTAATTCTTGTATTCCAAGAATTTTTGTTTTGCTTTGTGGTTCTGCTAAAAGAACTGATTATATGTGCTGCATTAATAGTACAGGAGCTTTTTAACCTGCGGCTGCTATTATATGCATACCGAAATTATTTATTTTTAAGTCTGTAGGAAATGTTTATAGAGAAAATTCCATAAATCCTGGTTTAAAGCATCGTATCTTCGCTAACTGTGTTATAAGATATTTTCTTTCTTCTTCCCTCACGCCTTCCTGGTGTAACACTCCACATGTATTCGAGAGGTTCGTCATTCGAATCCTGGCGAGTGCTTTGCTGATTTCTTCAGTTTTCTGGCTTCTAAACATGATCTAAATGACTGTACAGTGGCTCCCGAACTAAAAGGTAGTCGACAATAATTCGTTACTACCAGGATTTGGCGATTGCTCTCCTTATCCCCAGTTGCCGTTTTTGAAAGGGAGCGTATATATGTTCTCCCTTCTTTTAGCATGCCTTCGTGGTGTAATTGAAAGCACACTCGACGCCTATGCGGGAGGTCCCGTGTTCGAATCCCAGCGAGGGCACTGCACATTTTCACCTTCCTGCATCGATGTAACCTAATGACTCAATGAGCGTAATAGATTTAATAGTTGTTCATTATCATTAGATTTTAATTCAATTGATTTTTGATCGTTATCACTTGATAACACAAATAAGATTTTTGGAAGTACGACAAGTAAGCTCAATGTTAAAAAAGCTTGAGATAATGCGAAATTTATAACATTCAATTACACTATATAATTTTATATTGAGATGTATAAACTAAGAAATAAATCTGTAACAATGCTGACAAAACTAATCTTCAAGGAAAAATAGTTTTAATGGAATAGAATCCGCTGATACAGATAAAAAAGATAGTACACAGTACATTATTCTTTTATATACAAGAAAACGAATTTCCTACACAGGATATTTGTATAAAATGCTATATACTTTTATAAAACTGAAATATACACAAAAGTATGGAAAAGAGTATCAACTTAAAACTGTTTTTATGATTCAAAATCTGCAATAAACATTGAAACATAAAAAAGTTAAATCTCAATTATGTTTTATAAAAAGCCTGTTTACTCACGTTTTAGAAGGTTTTAAAGAAATTAATATCCAATTATATCTCTGTTAGCTATTTTAAAACTTAAAACGTAGTTTCCCATATAGTTTCATTCCTCTTATTCATTTCTCCAAATCATTAAATAACAATTAAATTACAATTCGAACTCTTCAGATTACAGTCTAACATTCAATAAAATTTACTATCATCTTATTTTCATATGCAGGTTTCAATTTAAAACCCAAAATACTACTTTTTCGTAAGCAGCTGCGATAGAGCTGCTAAATTAAGTTTTAATCCACAAGAAATTCAAGACAGGAATCTTTTATTTTAAATAAAGTTTTCAATATGGCGAAATAAAATTGTAGAAAAAATATAGTTATGTTGTAACCTATATTATTATTTGGGATGCTACATGCAGATTTGTGATCTTATTTTGCAAAGATACCAAACATACCGAATAAAAACAATAAGAAATGGTATTTCCTTCAAAGTATTTAAAGATTAAAATGAGAAAATGATATTACATTTCGGTTACAAAATTCTATTTCTTACATTCTATATTTCATCTGCCATGTTCATGTATTTGTATTCTGTCTAGAATTGCGAATATCATCTTTTTTTTCGCGTGATCACATATCCCCATATATATCATTTGATTTCGAAAAAGAAAATTACTTATATGACAACAATAAATTTCGAAATAAAAAAATAAAGCTAAAGAATTCTGGCAAGAAATATGAAGCTGAAGTCTAGAAACGGGATATAGAATCACTATAACAGGCTGCATGACTTTTCAGATTATTCCCACCAAATATTCTGGCCCTGAATTATTTTGAAAGAATTAAATTATTAAGCATTTTTATGAATATATGTGTATATTTCTCGCATTGTGAAAAAAATGACGGTACCTAGAACCAACAAAATTTGAATAACGTAGTTCTTCATACATAGGTATGCACCTGGAATCTCGAATTTTGAATTTAGTATTTGTTTTAGTGTTTATTTTATATGCTGTAGAACTTTGTAGGGCTTTATTTAATTTAATTTGCAGTTAATTGTATTTAGAATCAACCTTTCCTATCGCTCTTGTTTTCAACCCACGCTTTCTAACCAGAATGAGATTTTAGCTTCGTATGTTATGCAAAGCAGGGTTACAGCCGAAAACATTGCGGACGAAAACGTCGTGGTACAAAACATCGTGGGAGAAAATAAAGCAAAGAGAAAACATCGCATTCTAAAACATCGTGGTATAAAATATCGTCGTAGAAGATAAAGCGTAGAAGATAAAAACTTCGCAGTTTAGAAACATCGTCGTCGAAAATATCGTGGTAAAAAATAAAGTCCCTACAAAACATCGCATGACGATAACATCGCAGACATGCGTTTTTCAGGCTTTTATAATTGTTCATGGATATTCGCATAATGGTTTATGAGAGCAAGGTGGAAAAAAGGATAATTTTTACTTTCATATTTTTATTAACCAGTAAATTTAAAAAAAACAACAAATTTGAACAAAACAAGAAATAATTTTCGCTGTAAATGTATCATATTAAAAAAAGTGAAGAATTAGCTTAGCAACTTTTTTATAGGTAAGTTTATGCAGTTACTTACCTTTCTTTTTCTATTCTTTTTTAGATTATACTTTTCATGAAAAATTACGAATGAAACTTTATAAAAGAATAATTTATTAATCACCTTTTTTAGTTAACTATGTCAGTTTAAAATTAAGTACTATAAGTTGCGTTAATTTTCTATACTTAAGTTTCCATTTTACATTTTCAGCAAATATTTATTAGTTAATAAAAAGTATGAAAGTGAAAAATTATCTTGCCCTCACAAATCATTATGCGAGTATTTACAATTATTAAACAATCATTAAATTTTACAGTTAATAAAGCCTGAAAAACTCATGTCTGCAATGTTATCGTCATGCGATGATTTTTAAGTACTTTATTTTTTACCACGATATTTTCGACGGCGAAATTTTTAAACAGCAAAGTTTTTGAACCACTTTATTTCCGACGACGATGTTTTAGAACAGCGACGTTTTTCTCTTTGTTTTCTCCCACGATGTTTCGGACCTCGACGCTTTGCCCTTGCGTTATTTTCTCCGCGACGTTTTCGTCCGCGATGTTTTTGCCGTGATGTTATGGGAGGACACCCAAAGTAGAGTACAAAGATACTGTTTAGGCTGGTGTCTGAGTTACTTCAGACAGAGAGTGTTCTTCCTCTCGGTCACGTTGTTTTCCTGTTATCTAAGCTTGCTATTTTACGGCCATGTACATTAATTGCCGGGTAGTTTACGTCGATGGTAGGTTCAAGAGCCAACTACGTGCTAAACTATCTCTGTGCTTCGGTTGATTATTTTACTAGGTTTAGTTTTAAATTTTACATTTCTGTTTTTGAGTTGCGATCAAAAGTATTGGTTTGGATCTGTAAGCACCAGGAATACCAACTGTAAATACTTTTTTTCGAAATGAATAAAATTATCTTCCACCCATTCCGCGTATTGATACAGTTGAACTTAGACACTAGTCTAGTCACTTCGCAGTGAGTTCAAGTAAAAATCTAGCCAACAAAAGTAGCTTTAATTGAGCTAGAATCTTACATTTTGATTGAATGAATTTCTGATTCTCAACGATTTCAAAGTTAGCAGTGACAACGCTGTGCGAAATGAAACATTTTTCTCTCCAGCGTCCTAGACTTCTATAGAGAATTCTAAAGATATGCTGTTTTTAAATATTTCGTTATTTTGCTGTTGAACTGAATTTTATGTGACGTAAGAGCGAAGAACGTGTTATTTAATAATAACATAAACAGGCAAAACGTTAATAATAAAAAGAAAAACAATTGTTTTCAAGCTATCTTACTAAGAAAACTGCACATTGATATGATGAACTGAGAAAAAACTGAAAAAATAAGAAAATGTATGCCAACACAAAACGTTCGTCAGGAATTCTAAACACATGCTGCTATGATGCAAGCAAATTTTTTTGTAATTTTGTTACTGAATCGGACTGGCGTCAGTGCGAAGAAATGAGGCTTAATACCAAAGCTAAAAAGAAAAAAAATAAGCTAGCAGGCGTGGGTACGAGAGCAGATTACGAGCTCAGCGACAGCGTAGAAAACATTAACAAATTCTTTTGGGCGACCATTAAAATCTGAATCCTTTCAGTTTTTTTATTTATTTAATATTCTTATTTTTATTTAATTTTTTTTCAGTATTTATTCTGCAGCATCCTGTTTAGATAGAAATACTCTAATTTCCGTATATCCCTATTAGTTTTTATAATATACTTTATTTCTGTAAAATGGCTAAATAGCTGTGGTAGTAATAGAAATTAATTTCGAAATGTATATACTAATCTGCATATACATAATAAAGAAAGTATGTGTGTCTGTTTGTGCGCTAATAACTCAGTCTCAACTATAGCTATCGTCATCATATTTTATACTATTCTTTTCTGGGTCTTGGAAAAGGTCGACGTCTACTTTTTTCAAAAAGAAAATAGCTAAAATCAGAAATATTAATTAAAAACTGGGAAAAATGACCATTTTCGACCTCATTTTTCCGAGTGGCAACAGTCTCGCAAGCTGGAGTTGAAAATCTGTTTTGTTTCGAAAGTTGTTGGCACTGATCGCTTTCAGATTCTAGAGTTTATTAATAAAAAACTTAAGTTTAATATTTACGATGAAATAAAAGTACCATTGCCAAACATTAAATATGTTATTCCCGATTCCAAAAACTCGTGGGAAGCCATTTCGACTATTCCCATTTTCGTACGACTTTAATCAGCCAAAATATTAATTTTCGCACTCGTTTTTCCGAGTGGGAACAGTCTCGCGCGTTGAAGACAAAAATGTTTTATTTCGAAAAGTATTGCTATTGCTCGCTTTCAAGTCGTAGAGTTTATTAATCAAAAATTAATAAATTTTACAAAATCTCTCTCTCTCTCTCTCTCTCTCTCTCTATATATATATATAT
>KK117822.1:57320-72484 GCA_000611955.2 Stegodyphus mimosarum
TAAATTGTAATTGTAACAATGTAAAAATTTGTACAACAATGTAAAAATTTAGCAGATAGTCATGAAATTGCAGAAAACGAGGTCTGGAGATCAGTACAATGAACACGTAAGTCAGTAGAAACGTCATGCCTATGGAAATATCAGGAACGAAACGTCAGAGGCTGCCTAAGCAAAGAACCTCTATGTAAAGAAGGAAAGGCTCCATAGACGTAATGGAGTCTGCAACGCCGCTACAAAGAAACTACTGTCCACTTTGTCTGCAACGCCGCTACAAAGAAACGTGAACATTCGCCAAGGGATTTGGCGACGGAATCTGTTGGCGAGAATTTCCCCTCTGTGATGTGCCGGTTCTTTGGTACATAGCCGACATTTTCCCCTTCCGCGACGTGTATAGGAAATTGAGGGACACGGGTTAAGATGAATCGTTCTTTGACCTGTCGCGATAATTTAAACTCGGAAATCATGAAATATTAGGTGAAGTTTCACTTTCACTGGCTGTTGAACTTCCATTGTCCTTATCGCTACTTGAAACCAAAGAACCTATTCTTTGTTTAAACTCTTGCTAAACGCAACGATCGAACCTGTCCAATCCAACTTCGACATTTAACTTCGAGCTTTCGCGCTTTTTGGCGACAGATACTTCACGCTTGCGCAGTTGTTTCCCTTTTCGTTGGAAGAGAGCCACTTCTGCTTCTGCGAAGTTTTCCTTCTTAACAGTACATATTCTTTGGTCAGAGGCTACGTGAGCGTACAGAAAACGCGTGATGTCGGCGCGCGCAGCTCAACAGTAGAGTAAAAGGAAGGACGGAGACGCAATTCAACATATACGCAAGTGCCAGTGAGTCAGTTCGTGAAATATGACTAGAATAAATCACCTGGACGACTTCACACGTGGAAGAATGACCGGAAAGCTGGAGGAGGGGCGTACTGTGACTAGTGTAGCTGCAGAGTTCGGAATTAACAAAAGCGTCGTTTCGCGCGCTTGGAAAGCATTCCAAACCACAGGTACAGCTGTTAGAAAGGTTGGTGGTGGCCGCTCGAAGACGACATCTACAGGGGATGACCTATATGTTATCCTGCAGGCGAAAAGAGACCGACAGCAGTCAGCAAGTGCCATTGCTCAGCAACTCTGTACAGCAACGGGGCGACAAGTGTCGCGGTTTACCGTTGCCAGATGCCTTTACAAAGGGGGCCTATTCACCCGCCGTCCTGAACGCTGCCTCCCGTTGAAAGTTGGCCATAATTTACAATGGTGCAGAAAGCACAAAAACGGGACAACTGATCAATGGAGTCGCGTCATCTTTACGGATGAGAGTCGGTTCAGTACCAGAAGCGATTCTCAACGCGTTTTGATTTGGAGAGAGGTCGAGACTCGGTTTTATACTAGTAACATCAAGGAAAGACACCGTAACGGTGGTCCTGGAGTTCTTGTCTGGGGAGGCATTATGCTGAACGGGCGAACTGAGCTCCACGTTTTCGACAGAGGGTCTGTAACCGGGGATCGCTATTGTGAGAAGGTACTCCTTCCCCATGTGCCATGTGTTCCGAGGTGCCATTCGCCAGACTTAATTTTTACGAATGACCATGCACGGCCACATCGGACTCTTGCTGTTGAGGAGCTACTGGAAAGCGAAGACATCACTCGAATGGATTGGCCAGCGTACTCCCCAGATTAAAATCCCATCGAACATGTGTGGGATGCTTTGGAGAGACGCATTTCAGCACGCTTACATCCTCCGGAGAACACCCAACAACTCAAACAGATGCTGATAGAGGAATGGGCACTCCTACTGCAAGAAATGTTGCACCACCTGTTTCTGAGTATGCGGAGACGGTGAGAAGCAACCATCCCAGTGAGGGGAGGGCATATCCCATATTAAGGAACATCTGCTTGTTGGTCTTCCTCTTGGATAGACAATCATGAGTCACGATACTACGCATTCAATAAAGCTTGTCTTTCTTTGATTCCATACCGTATGCATTGTATTCCTTTTTCATCTCCGAAGCTTTCGTCATCCTTTACGTACATAATATTCTCCTTTTCTGCATTTCATGTCTCTCAGTTGATTTCCCGTGGAGTTATGGCAAAAAAACCATGCTGTTGCTTAAGTTTTGCACACCAGTGTATATATATATATATAAAGAAGAATGTTTGTTTGTTTATTTTTTCGCGGTATTGATTTCTAATGAATTATGATCAATTTGTTGCTACATTTAATCGACTAAAATTGAATGTAGCTGAAACATTGAATGGAACTTGAGCTTTTACGATCATTCGATTAGAAAGACGAAAATTATTAAAAACTGCGTGACATTGTTACTGATATAATGAAAGAGAATTAGTTTCTTTTTCTATCGAAATTTTTATGTGTATTCCATATCGCATCAGACTGAAAAATGTATGACTATGAATCGTTATTAGAGAAGGATTACAGCGGTATTGTTCTTTCTATTGTTAGATGCATTACTCTCAAAGTAACTTAGCTGGCGTCGGGTACTTCCGCTAGTAATTTAATATGCACTGCACGGAAAAATTTATATTTTTTTTATTCAAATTTTATTCCCTGTAGGAAGAAAATAAGTAGTCTTTATTTTATGAAGTAGATTTAGTTTTACATGTAATGATGATTGTGATTTAATTATCGTTTAGAATTATGTCGTGGCATTTGCTAAACTGCTCGAGAAATCATAATTTAATCAAAAACTAAACAAATTCAGGTATATGTCTCGTTTAAACTTTTCATAAGGTATTTAGCTACTTAAATTTTTAGTATATAAATTTAACAAATACTGCCATCCAAAATTTCCTTCTTGTTCTCTTCCTTTTCTGACGTTTAACACAGATATTAGGTAAATCTGTAATTAGGTTATGCATAACACAATAATCATAATTTTTTTTAAATAAATGACTCTGTAAGAATACAAATGTATACTCTCGAAACAATCCGAGGTTACCTTTCAGTATAAGGCTTAAAAGAAAAAGACTATAAAATTTAATGCTTATATTTCCGAACATCAATTCGTAGAACATAAAGAAGACACCAACACCTTCTTAAATTGTTTTTATTTTTCTTCTTTTTTAGAGAGAAGTAAGTTACTTTTTAAAGCGCTGAAAGGGCAGGTGACAAAGTTAGAACGTGTCTAACAAAAGAATCCTTCAACGGACCAAAGTTCCTGGAATGTACCTCGTAGTTTTATTTTTTCACCCTCAAGCACTCTTTATATGAAAAACGCTAAGGGAAAGGTTCTAAAAACTCCAATATCGGCAAAATGTCGTAGCCAAGCGAAGACCTTTTAAAAATTTAATACCTTACATCCTAGCAACATACTCTTGCTTTTGAACTTCGTTATTTGCACTTAGTATAGTAAACACACACCCATAAACTTTATATAAATATATATGTTATTGAAAAGTCTTTGAAATTTGATGCACTGGAAACCTATGAGTAAATACTCTGATGTTTACGTCGATAGCAAAGATGCTTCAATATTTATTTCTTCCTTAAAGTTGATGCTTGAATTTCAGCAAGTAATGGAAGTTCTTTCAAATATTGATACCTAGAAAGAAATTTTTGATTCTAACAGCAATAAATCGCAAAATGTATTGTTATTATAACTTACAAACTGAAATTTTTAAACTAAGGCAAAAGTTGAGCATTGTCTTAAATAAAAATTTTAGCCTTTGTTACAAAGAATTTTCTGTAAACTTTTCAGAGCATTTTAAGAAGAACTTTTTTGCGTGTGTCTGTTGCTTTTATGCGTGAAATTTGTTTCCGTATGCATTTTCAGTTATTTTTTTATCTGTTGATTAAAATTTGCTCAGCTGTTTACAAGTAAATGGTATTTTTCTATTTTTGCTTACTTTTCCTGCTTGACTCAATATAAATTTTTGATAGTTACTATGTTTTATTTAGGAGATTTGTTTAGTTTTGCTAATTATAAATTCTGTAAAATCCTACTACCAAATAAAAAATATTTCGCTCTTTATACTCTAGAGTCATTAGCGTTTTATGAATTAGAAAATCTGAAAAACGAGCAGCGCCCTTGCCGGGACTCGAACGCTGGACCTCTCGAACACACGCCGAGTGTGCTACCGTTACCCCACGAAAGCATGTTGAAAGGAGAGAGAAAACACCTTACCCACCTTTTAAAGGGCGACTGATAATTAGAGGACCCATTCGCCAAATCCTGGTGGTGACCAGTTATTCACCACCACCTTTTAGTTCGGGAGCCACTGTAGAGCCATTAGTTTTCTGAAACAGGAAAAGAGGAAAATGAGCAGTGCACTCGCCGGGACTCGAACTTTGCACTTCTCGAATCACGGCGATTGTGCTGCCTTTTCACCAGGAAGGTATACCGGAAGAAGAGAAAAAATACCTTAAAGGATATTAGATAAATTTTGGTTCATTTTGACTACTGATCAAAAAACTATTTTCTTAAGAATGTCATTATGTTAGCAGAAGATTATTCATATCAGATAACGCAAAATGGGTTAAAACTATGATGGGTTATGAAACTTACGAATAGTCAACTCCTCATTTGCGGGAAACTTGTTTGCTCTGCAGGAACCAAACTGAGAAGAGTAAACTACCAGTGTTTAGTTAACATCAGACAATTTTCCGCCATCAAGAAGGTTAATTTAATACGCGTGCCGATGCTGGTAACAGAAAAATGTGCTTCATTCGGGATCTAATTTATTAGCAAGTCAAAGTGTAATAGATTAGGGTGTTATTAGGGTAGTATTTAGTTAAATTATTTCTGTGAGACATATTGGAGTTAAGTCCCATATCAAAACAAATGTAAAACAACTTTCTTAAATACCTTGTAAGGTTTTCCTAAGTTTATTAACAGTTATTTTAAGTTTTGTATCTTTCCTATCTTATTGTAATTTCAGCTTACAATTTCCTGCCAGAATGTAAATTCAGAAACGCAGTTAATGCAAATGAGCAAGAGTACTATTTAAGTCGTGACTTCACCGACTTCGGGAGAAAGAGTTTGATTCCCTGACTAGCGCGTGTTTGCTTCTTGGCTACGTCTCTTTTAGCCATTGCTACGCTCGGGCCTACCTTAAGCCCTTGCCTGGCTTCACCGATTTAATTAATACTTAGGGGCCAACTAGGTAGACCTCTGATAGCTTCGGCTATAACTTTTAGTAGCTCATTTAAGCTAGTTTTAGTATAAATTGTTATTATTTTAAGTTCAAGCCCGAGGGGCGGCTTTGTGTAATGTTCCAAGTAGGAACTGACTGTAAATATACTGAAAATTAAAGGGTTGTAAACCCTCCTTAAGTCTTACGTGTTTTGTTCACTCACTTAAGAGATTATTCGCTTGTTAGTGTTCGTGGAGTTATAAGTTAGAACTTTAGGATTAAATAGTAAACCCCACAACTTCTTTTCTTTATTTTATGTCTGAGTAAAATATATATATTCTTAAAATATAATAAATGTTAAGGGAAGCACTATAAGTACCCATCTCGAGCAACAAATCCATAAATGACTTTATATCGCATGGTATAAGAAGCGTACTGTGTATATCATTACACCGTTTATTATCGGCAAAAAGAAGTCTGAAAATATGCAGGAATGAGGAAGTTCGCTTTGGCTTGGTAGTACTAATTGGTCAGTATTGTTGAAAACCACATGAAAAAGGCTCGCGGGCTTCTTAGCGGGCTGCCAACCACTACCTGGTTTAAATGGTGAATGATTCGCATTAATTTTACAGAGTGTAAGTTAGATATGTTTGTGTTTATATATATATATATATATGTTCGTGTGTCTGTCTGTGACGTGTGTCTCTGCATTAGGGTCATTACAATTTAGGAGGCATGTCTCCTAGTACCTCGGTGTTACATAGCACGAATATTTTCCTAACATAGTAGATAATGCTGGTCCAAGCTTTCTACCAGGAAAGCATCTTTTCACACACAGACGCAGAGGTTGTAGCGTGGATGATTAAGCAAATGTGGTGTTAGACGATATACACGATTTTTTTTAACTGATCCTATTCTGAACCATCATTAGCTCGATCTATCGGCTGGAATTGCACCAAGTCTGGTAAGAGACTGATGCCGCTATAGTAAAATAGATTCTGCGAAACATAATTATTTCCGAAAGCTGACGATAGGAAAATGTAGCGCTGTTCTAGTCTATACAGCTGAACCCTAAACAAATCAATAACAAAGAAAAACTAAGTGCAACGCCTCTTTAATGCACCAAATGAATTGCTCCAGAACGTTCCAGAGTTCGTATTTAGTAATAAATTGCAGCATAATTCAGTGAAGTGCTGCTTATTTGGCGATGGCGTAGAACTCTTACAATGAAACTCCCTTGCGGTGGATTAAACATTTCATCCTTCGCACAAAATTCTCAACCACTGAACGTAACATGTCACCAGGAATGCTCAGCACAGCCCGAGACTTATTGTCTTTTAAGGGCCGTTCACAATGGGGTTTATCTGAGCTAACGCAAATAGCTGACGTAACCGACCCATCTCTAAAACCAGTTGTTCTCCATAAGGAGCAAGTTGAAAAATATAACTGCAGGCATAGCAGAGCTAGTCGACACATGGAACTGACTCCGTTAGCTCAGATAAACCCCAGTGTGAGTGGCCCTTTTAGGGTTGTTAAGGTGAACACCCCGCCGAGATAGACCTTGGACTTCAAATCACCCCACGGGAAAAAGTCACTTGGAGTTAGATCAGAGGAATGAGGCGGCCATGAACAAGAAGAAAAGCGACTTATGTTCCTTTCTTTTTTAAAAGTGATGGTGCAACAGCCGTTTACCGAGAGACCAATGTTTTCCAGCCTGCACAAAAGTAACCGGATACCGCAATTGCCTCTGCTGAAGTTGTGACATGACAAGAATAATACGCATATCCTGATACCTTTGCGTGGTAAGAGTGCAGGTGTGTGATCATGCTAGAGTAATGTCACCCCCTCAAAAAAAATTGGTCCGGTGATGGAATCTGCTCTGAAAACACACCAGACGGTGACTTTTGGTGAATGCAGTGGGATTTCCTTAAACACATGAAATTGTTCGCAAGCCCGAATTCGGGAACTGTCAGTGTTAACAATCTTATTTAGGTAAAAATAGGCCTCATTTATTTGGCCCAAGATTTCTGTGTGCTAAGTATCGCCCAATTCCATTGTAACAAAAATGGCAAAGAAATGTTGTCACCCAGTTATAATAATCGTTGTTTTTTAGCTCCGGAACGCGGCATATTTGGTAGGAATTTTGCATTTTGATTTCTGCTGAGGAACTGTATAATCCCAAACTAAAGTAAATATTTTCCCACATTTTTTCTAAGAGTTCTTTTCAAATAAATTTATCAATTTCCAGTGAAAAGAAATCTTAATGTGTTGAAATATTAATTCATATCAAAAATCTATTTCCGCTTCGAGAAGTAGAATCACCACCTATATTTAGTTTTTTATACTTCAATTAAAAAGTATCTTTGTATGCATAAAACCATGGATTTATGTAAAAATATTTAATAAAATTAAACGAATTTATTTAGGGTAAGGTTGTAAGGTTTTAGTTAAACTAACCAAGTTTATTTTAATTTAAATCTTTTCTATCTCCTCTCTGCTTCAACTTCCTGTCAGAAGAAGCGCGCGTTTTTAGCTTATGCTAATTTTTGAAGTTCAGCCAAGCACTATTTAAGCCAGAGGTAAAAAACCTCTCGGTGTGTGAGAGCTTTGCCTCAGATCACGGTCACGCTGCTCAACGTTCGCCTGACCAGCTAGCAGTTTAAATTTATAAGCCATAGTGCTTACTACGTGATTGCTTTGTAAAATAAATTAAAGTGCGGTAGTATTTAGTATATCTTGCTACGCACCCTTTTAGATAGAGGCCAACTTCCGCGAATTGCTCTGCGAAGCAAAGTTTAATTTAAGTTCTATTTTAATTCATTTAAATTTATTTGATTGTTAAGTTTGACCAAAGTGTGGTCTGTTACGTTCTGTATCTCTCCCGAATTGGGAGGTTTGTTATTAATAGTGAATTAATAAAAGAGGATTTCAAATCCCTTCACCTGCAGTTATTCTCCAGCCCAGCAGTTACATCAGAACATAGCGTACCTTCCGCTCCCTGTTCCAGTTCAGGACTTAGAACGTAAGGATAAGAACCCTTTACAGAATTTACTATGTTCTCAAAGAGCATGCACAGAGCACTAAGTCCTGATAAGGTATAGCATTGTAAAACATAATTACAAACCTTAAAATTAGTTTGAAACGAAGAAAAGTGAAATAATGATAAGATAACAATGTTCAAGAAGAAATGAATTCTAGCAACGTACACTCTTGATATCAATAATGGATATAAACGCCCTCAACTTACATAAATATCATCACAACGCATTTTCTTCCTCTCATTAAATAAGTTATTTATATGGAGAATAACTTTCCTTGTTTAAACATTTTCAGTCTTCAAGACGCTGATGTACTTGAGAAAATAATTTTGCCACCTAGCAGCTCTTCCAAGGGTGTCAGTAGGGAGAAACAGAGAGTTCAGCAATAAAAGGTGAAAGAGAAGCAAAACTCCTCAGGCTACATTGGAGAATTAAGAGATTTATAAACACAGGCCAATGAGCCAAACGAATTCTGCTAGTAAACTCATAAGGGATGGTCGAAGCTAAAGGAAATCTTACCTGGAGAAGTGACAAACAACAGATAACAGAATTTTACTTATTTTATTTTTCAGATGTAATCCCATTTCTTTTATTATTATATTTCTTTATATATTTCATGCTTTTTTTTATTTTGAGTCTATCTTCCTCCAAATTTTAGATGTATTTATTTTATTTTAAGATCAGCCTGTTTAGACTGATTATTTTGCTCTTTGTGATGATTTAACCCCGAACTAATAATTTAATTAAAAGGCAAAAATATTTCTCACAGATCATAATTTTTTCTTACATTTTCAAACAACAGTCATTCATTTGTTGCACTTTTTTTTAATATATTTTTTACATACCCTTACTTACCATATTATTTGAAACATAAATGTTGATTCGTTTAAAATTTTTAACGTTTAGTTTTAGTATATCATAATTAACATGTACGCTTTTATAATGGTTATGTTCATTTTGCAGTTTTTCTCGTGTAATTTTGCGCAATTTCTAAAGCTTTTTTTTTGTAATGTTTTATTTTGAACTATGATTTACCTTCACTGAGCAAAGAAAAATCGAAATATTCTTAACTTTCAAAATTTATATTTCGAAATGAAAGTGTTCACATTTCCCATGCTTAATTTTTATTTTTTCTATCTTTCCCCACATTTTTTTTCTATTGCTATTAAAGACATTATTTTTTCTGTCATAATATCAATATCTTTTAAATTTTATATCATTTCTACATGATTATGAATAATTCTTAATTCTCTACTTCTTTATTTAATTTCATTAACATCAAAACTCTTTAATTTAAATTCATAATTTCAATAAGTTTAAATTCATTATCGCTGTTTCAGCCGTAAGAAGCGAAAAAAAATAAGCTGCATCTTGCTCCCCGTTTTAACGCCAAATATTTATCTTTCTGCCCATGTTGACACTTTTCTTTCAATCAATAACCACGAAATTCCTTTCCTAACATATCTGCCTATGTGGACAACTTTTGAAGATAACTACCATATATTTTTTTAGAAATTTCATCTGTGCATACTTTTATAACGCACTACTGACAAGCATAGCTGTCGATGAGGAAGCACGAAATTTTTCTTTCAGTCGAAGAAAAATTAAACGCCTAATAAGCATAAAAAAAAAGAAAGAAGAAGAAGAAAAATGTCTGAAAGGTTTCAGCTTTTAAATTACGCCTGAAAGGACGCTTTTGACTTTTCTATGTGTTCTTATTTCAACTTCTCGTTAGAATAAGCGCGTTTCAGCTTTATGCTAATTTGAAGTGGAGCCAAGTTTATATTTAAACGGTAGGTAGGAACCTCTCAGTGTGAGAGAGCTATTAGTCTCAGAACACTGTTACTCTGTTCAATGTTCGCTTGACCAGCTAGTATTTAAATTCTAAGCCGTAGCGCTGTTACGCTATTACTTATTGAAGTAATTCTAAGTGCGTTAGTATTAGTTAAATCTTGCTACGCACCATTTAGCATAGAGGCCAACCTCGCGTTCATAGCTCTGTGAGAAACGGTTATTTACTTTCTATTTAATTTTTAGTTTAAATTACCTGATTGTTCAGTTTAGACCCAAGTGCGGTCATTACTTTCTGTATCCCTCCCGAGTTGGGAAGTGGCTGCAAATAATTGTGGTTAATAAAAGAGGATTTTAAATCCTTCTGAAGTGCACTTCTTCTGCCACTTAACCACAGTTTTCTACCACAGAACATAGCTGTATTCAGCTCCCTGTTCAAGATCAGGACTTAACGTTTCACGAATATGTTCGCCAAACACTCAGTCCTGACAACCTTTATTAAATATCGTGTTCTTCGCACTTAAACCATGAAATTCACTTCAAGAGCAACATCGCAAAATAATTTTAAACTGAGCATATCTTTAGAATTTCCGATACACAGTCTGGCGCGCTGGAAATGTTTTTTTTCCTGCACAACGTTGCCATTGCTCGCTTTGAAATCCTTCAGTTTGTGAATCAGAAAATTCATTAAAATTTTACAATATTTGAAATCGATAATAAAACAAATTGCAAATTTCAAATTTGGGCTTTAAGATGCCCATATTCGTGTGGAAAAGTTCAATATTCAAAATTGGATGACTCCGGGTACCGTTGTTTTATGATAGTGCGAGACACATACATGCATTCATACAGGTTCTTCATTATTTAATTTCTTTAAATATAATACAGGCCGGTAATATTTGGTGACAACAATTTGAAAAGTAAAAGAACGCTTTTAGTGAATCAACGCAAAATGCCAAGATGAAATTAATAGTCCTTCTGGCCAAATTGCCCCTTTAAACTAATAAAACGTGAATAAGAGTGCAATGCATTTCTTTTAATAGCATGGAAATCAAACTATGCACAAGAGCGATATTTAATAAAAAGTTATATATATTTCTAATAAAAATATATATTTTGAAAGATACATGTTTCTTATACATGCAATAAATAATTTATTTGAATTCAGAATATATCTTCTTATATATATAACATATATATTAAGGATATATATTAAGGAAATATGATAACAAAAATTAGAAATGTGAAAAAAATCTGTTTTAAAGCCAGTAAATATATATTCCCAGAGTTATTTAAGTAAACGTGGTTGATACAGATCAAGAAATAAACTGCACATGAGAAAGGAACTTGTCTCTTTGAATAGATCCATTCTGAGAAAGAAATCATTGAGGATTAAGAGAAATTCTTTTATCGTAAAGCACTGCGCCTGCTTTTGTCACTGGCATATTCCGGTTCTGTGCCCTTTTCCCAGCACATTCTTTTAACGCCTTTCGCTTCGCAATAGATAGTCTCAGGCACTGCGAAGCTTGCAGCCAAAGGACCTCAGCTGGCCTCTCTCCGATAACCTCATTCACCTCATTGAGATCAACTGGGCAAGAATTGGAACTGATAGGGCTTTTCGGTCGTCCTCCTTTCTGTTCTATTCCACCCTCTCCTCACGACCAGTGAAACGGGAAGTTTCTATTCCGGATATCTGTTCGCTCAACTGACTGGCTGATGGAATGCCACACATGGAAGATAGCTTTTGGCGCCTTTTTTGTTGCGTGCTTTCTTTCTCTTGTGGTACTCTTTTGTGTATAGGTGCCGCAAAATCAATATTTTTTCCCCAGCCCGTTCTTCACCGTATATGACTGTAACCGTGACTATCTGCCTGAGACACGAGTTGTTTCTTTTAAAGTTTCATCCGAGGAAACAAAATTGTGGAATCGTGCGCAAAGATGGTGTCTCTGATTATCAAAAGAATGTTTTTTCTCGAGCTTATAGATATCAGAAACAAACACTAGAGTAAAAAGTGTTTTCTTTTAGTTCCTTTCTCTTCCTTCAAAATATCGTTTATCATTATTGAAGAATGGCGGGCACATTTCAGCACAATAAATATCGAGTTATTGGGACAATGACGGCGTTCTTTCATGTAGTTGGGTTATAAGTCAGTAAGCATGTGACAGGAAGAAGAAAACCTTTCCTTAAAATTTATTTCTCACATGGCTTTGTGATATGCCAAGAATAAATGATGCTATACGTACCAATTTCTATATGTTCTATGAGAGATAATGTTTCCATAAAAGTAAAATATATCGTTTTTATTGCAACGGACGGAAATACAGTTATTTGTAGGTTTAATCTCCTTAATACTTGGAGAAAGCACGGAATTGGAAAGTGCATAAGACAGCAAAAATATTCAATTTGAAAACTCTGTTAGAGTGTGTCTGTGGGGAAAATGTCATATATGGGATTTAAAAAAAATGCTTTTAATTCAGTTATAATGTATTATTTGGTTATATATAATTTAACTGATTTATTATTTTTTTATCAGAATGTAGTTCATTGGGCTTAACACTACTTTGGAATATGGTGTTTGGGTACGATAGATGAATTTTTTTGATGAATTCTTTCCCCGAATTCTCCAAAGTTTTACATTTATAATACTTCATTAAATCCCTATTGTACCTGAAATAAAAAAAGTAAAGTCATCTAATCAATAAAAAAAGCAAATCTCAAATTCATTTCTCTGTAAGGTATTTCTCCCGCCTTCTTAATATGCCTTCGTGGTGTAATGGTCAGCACACTCGGCGCGTATTCGATAGGTCCGAGGTTCAAGACCCGCGGTGGGCACTGCTCATTTTTGACGTACCCACGTAGCTCCGATGTTTACCTCAGCAGAAGCGGAAGTAATCATTGCATTGTCTTAATTCCATTTGCAGTGTATAGCTAACAACATCAGCTTTACATCAATATAAAATTTTTCAAGATAGGAACATCCAGTGATTAATTAGAGACTAATTACTGCATAAAAGTGTCGTGCACGTGGAAAATCGCTACGACTTGTGTTTCTCCATCCGCATAGCCGCCGTTGTTGACCGCCGCCATAAGTGTTTAGTATCATTGGATACACAGTTTTATTTCGAGTATTTTGATACCAATTATGTGCGTGTGCGCTAATCAGATGCTGAGAAATTGATTTTTTTAATTAATTTCTCATGTTTCCGCCGTGACCTCTGACCTTTTCCTCTCACCAACGGTCAGTTTGCTATCACCGACTCCCCGTCGCCTGCGTACCAGGGAGGACTTCCGTTGACAACAAAGGGGGAAAAAGGAGTAGTGGAAGAAATTAATACGACCGCTAATTAAGCCCCTAATTGGCTTAATGATCTAGCTCCAGTGGATTCCTTCGATTCAGATCCTGAGAATTACAAGTTTGTTAATTTGAAGAAAATCGGCCAGCAACTTCCGGAGATATCGAATTGTTCTATAATTTCCTGGACTTCGGATTCTTGCCGTCTATAAAAGTGATTAATATAGTTGTGTGTGCTTCTTAATTAATTTAGTACTTCCTCGCAATTGGATGAACAGCAATCCCATCAACGCACAGAAGAAGAATTCCAACCAAGGTAGGCCTCTGTCTTGTCCAACGGTGTTCACTAATTAATTAACGACTTCCTTGTTATTCTAAATTAGCAGTACTGTGCAAAATTTCTATCTATTTACTCTGTCTATATCAGTACCAGATTGGGAATTTGACAGTACCTGACATTATTATGTTTTTTTAGGACACTGGACACTTAGCGATCTTTCGCAAATATTAATTATGCAATTTTAATCATCTATTTACATTAACTCAGCTAATTACTCTTGATATTTTGTTACAGCCTGACTGTATGCAATAATTGGTATTACCTATTGAGTTCTGTAATTATGTGTTTTCAGGTCACCGGATATTAAGTGTGCACAGACTTTTTAATTAATAGTTTTTAATTATTCTTACACAGTTATTTTGATTATAATTTTTGTATGAATTATCTATATAGGTGTTACAAGTGCTTTTAATTATTGTTAACACTAGGTGATATTATTTGCTTACATACACCTATAATTAGTCAATATTAGCTTTTATCCAGTATTGAGCAGTTTACTTTCTCCATTTCTACTGTACGTATTATTTGGTAACATTGTGCATTATTTTTGTGTTAATTAGTATTTTAGTGTATAAGCTCCTTCACCTGCTTAAATATGCCAGTTAACACAAGGTCACAAACACACACTTACACAGAAGGCACCCCCAATATATCCCAGAACGTCCAACTTAATTTAAATGGAACAACTATTCAAGACGTTCCAAACATCTCGGATTTCAATTCTGATCCACCAAATGTTGACATAATCTACGCACGTTGCCTGAAGATTTGTAATACCACAATTAACTCAAAGTTAATGATACCGCAAGTGCTACGCGAAGAGCTTATCCTTCTAATTACCACACTTCGAGATCTCGCCGCCTGTGAAATAAAAGACGGCACGCATGAAATTTCCAATACCGAAATGGTACAGCATACATCCCAACAGCAAGGAGTTAATTCCTCGACGCCTATCTATGAACAACCACTTATCACAAGTCATGACAGCTTCCAAAATAAGCATAATTCTGGTCAAGTGGAAGCAATAGAGAATCGAGACAAGAATAAAATTGAGAATACTATCTTAATTTATGCAAATGACGCCCGGAAAGTGTCCAAGCTACCAGAAAAACTACAGGAAATTATCCCCATACAACAAGTCCAGAATCAAATTAGCAAAATCGTCACGATAAAACAAGGAGGTCTTGCAGTAAAGTGCAATACTAAAAAGGATGTGGAAGAAATCGAAAAACTATTGCAAAATTCAGAGAAAGCTGCAGACATCATGCACACTAAAATTCCACGGAAAAGAACTCCGAAAGTCATAATCTTCCAGCTCCCACAATCCCCGCCAGCCGATGTTGTCTCAAGTACCCTAGCACAGAATACAGGCTGCGGAGAAAATAATTTCAAGCCATTCTTCAAATTAAAAGACCGCAATAATACAATAAAATGGGTTGTTGAATGTACAGCGACGGCCTTTCAAAACTGCATGAAACTGCGCTCAGTTCTTTTCGGTTGGCGCACGAATGTCATAAAAGAGTTCATAGGTGCCCACAGATGTATAACGTGCCAGGCTTTTAATCATCGCACCAAAGACTGCCAGTATCGTCCACACTGTGCATACTGCGGTGG
>KK117822.1:76330-91394 GCA_000611955.2 Stegodyphus mimosarum
AACTTTTCAATAACACTGATGGGTGGCGTAAGTGCGCCCCGTGGAGGTGTTCTTCTCAAGACGGTTAGTGTGAAGGAGCGACACCAGTTCTGCCAATGGCGTTGTGTTGGTGCTTCCCACACTTAGTCCTGTCCTGTCCTGCTCATTTTTGACGTCTCCTGATTCAAAAATACCTAATGTCTCTACAGTAGCACCAGAACCAAAACAAGGTGGTTGATAACTTTTCTCCACCACCAGGATTTGGCGACAGGTTCCCCTAATCCCCAGTCGCCCTTTAATAGGGAGAGTATATAAGGTATTTCTCCTGCCTTCTTAGCATGCCTTCGTGGTGTAATAGTCAGCACACTCGGTGCGTATTCGAGAGGTCCGAGTTACGAGTCACTGCGAGGGAATTGCTAATTTTTAATGTTTGCTGCTTCAAAAAATCATAATGTCTCTACAATTCATTTGTCATGATTTTCGAAAGAAAACAAAGTGTGGTTTGGAAGTCAGTTTAATGTTTTCTTCCTAAAATGAACTTAAATATTTATTTTTTTTAAAGGACTTCCGATATTGATTGATAATTGGTTGAAGTTAGTAGATAAATAAACTTCGATCATTCGTAAAATTCAATAATTATGCTGTGATTATTTCAAGTGAAATAATTCAATTGTTTCTCGAGAAACATCACGGTTTTCTTTGTGCATCATACAATCTGCGTAAATTTACTTCCAGGCCGGTATAGAGCTCGTCGATAGTTAAGCGGTAAAATCGTAGAACACTGGTAGTTCAATTCAGCTTAAATCGCAGCAAACGGAGTAGTTGCACGGAATGCTTGCATGGTTTCTTTTCTTTCTCTATGCGTAACAAAAATTTTAGCTAGTTTTCCTTTAAAATTTCTCAATGAAAGCGTCCTCCACTTTAGGCAGTCCTTTATGTGGGATACCATCGTCTAAATAATCCTATTACAAAATTCCATGTAATATAATAAAAATAATATATGTAGGTCCATTTTGTAAGAAGAGAAGCTCAAAAATAAGAAAATGAAGTCTTGGTAGTCTTTGATATCGAAAAATGTTACATTCTATCAGTTTTACGCTAGCGGAATGATTTCACTCCAATATGTTTTATTTAAAATCAATTCAAACATAATGGTTTAACCAGAAGTGCCTTACTGATGTGTTTTGTGATTATAAGGCAGCTGTTCGCAATGACTATTCCTTTGATTAGTTTTATTTTTCATCATATATTTATGCTAATGAGTCAAATGTATTTATGTTCTGAAATATAACCATAATACCTATCATGCAAACCTATTCAAAATATTAATTAAATTTATAATAATGTTCGTGATCTTCTGTCATATTAATGTTTAACTAAATCATTTTAGTTCTAATTTAGTAACGAAATCATTTTAGTATAATATGTTTAATACGATGATTTAGTACATGAAACTGTCATATTATATGTTTAACTAAATAATTTTGTGATTCATCAGCTATTTTGTCCAACAGTTAAGCTAAGCATATTAATTTTTACTTCCAAGCCTAAATTTAATCTGAACATGAAAGCAGTGTGTTTACATTTCCCCACAAAAATAAAAGGCAAAAGCCTAGATTAAAGTTATCATAATTGATTTTATAACATTTATTTTTATATAAATTTATAAATGATTATTTATTATAGTATATATTTTTATAATTTATAGCTCATAATTATTATTATTACTAATTTGTATGTATATGTGATACTTTAAGTGCGTATGTAGTCTACGCACTAAAATAAGTAATAAAGTATAATAACTATAGTAAATCTAGAATACTTAATTTTGCGATCGCCAATCATTTCTTAAAGGAGCCATCGTATTTTATTATATCTTACATATATGTTGTAATTTTGTAGCAGCTCGCAGTCGTCATGGCCGATGGTGGATACTTTGATGCGATGCAGCTTGAACTCTCCTTAGTTAGATAGATGGACTCATAAACCCAAAACTTCCAGACGTGGCAGATTCAAAACATAACTTTATTCGATTATAATTCACATCAGATCGTTTTTGTAAACAAAGAATTTATCCAATCATATTTAAATACAATAATTTTTATGTACACTGGTTTTCAAAGTACGACATAAGCATCTTAGACAGGGAAGCAAAGCAGCGGGGATATGTTAGCAGGATAGAAATTACAAAATGAAATGGTTGCTTGCGAGCAGTATTTATACTAAGTAAGTGCACAAGTACAGCTAAAATGGAATTGGTTACTCTTTGGCTATTATGTAACGTAGAAGATCTCGGATTTGGCAGAACATAAAACCTAGAATACTTAATTTTGAGATTGCCAGTCATTTCTTAAAGTAGACATCGTATTTCATTATATCTTACACATAAACACACACACACACATATATATATATATATATATATAATATATATTTCATTGGCATTATGCTTTCATATTACGTCACATTTTCGTTGCAAAATTACTGGATAAGTGTTTTATTATTATTTTATATTAGTTACGTTTTTGATGTTTGGTATAGAGTTAATTTAAACATTTCTAAATTTAGGCCTGTGGTATTTCCAATCGATCAGCTTAGAGATTGACTTGGAATGGACATAAGAAACTTTACACCATTTTAAAATTATTTAATATTCTTCACGATGAAATTACAGTAAATGTTAAAGATTTTATAGCATATCTTTAATAATAAACACTGTTTAATATTAAACTGTTCCCTCTTCGCTATATGTTAATTTCCAATTTGTCAGGATTTTAAAGGTGATAAATAGCATCTGTATAACGGTTAAAGTACGCGAGTATGCGTGTGTAAAACGCATTTTTACTACTTTTATCATATCAGCTGCAGTGCCTTCCTTTGACAACAGAAAATAATCTTATATTTTATTATTACTTCTCTTTCAAACGAAAATTAAATCTTCTTTTTCTCACTTTTATTTCATTTTTCAGGCAGTAATAGATGTTGGCTTAGTATTTTCCAGCTCTGCTGCCTCTTTCATCACACACTTGACCTACTTCTATCCTAGAAGCGTAAAATCCCGAAATTCTTCAATATTATTCTCGTTTACTAGAAAAGCAAGTCGATCGTCTTTCTTTGGTCGGTCAGAATAATGGACTTTCGGGTGAGAATATATTTTATACATCCATCTCGGAGAAGTGGCGGCCTCCTTTTCTTGTTTGATAGCTAAGAATTGACAAAATGCTCGAGATCTATTCTTCCGATACGTTTGATGGAGGCAGGACAAGAATTTGGGGCATCTTCTTTACCGCGGAACTATTAGTTTTGGGGTTCTTCCGAACCAGAGGAAATGTATCGTTTTTCTCAACGTAGGCTTCGCGAATGCTTTTATACCAGCAGATACAATATATAGCAAATATCGTTTCAAATATTTTTTCGGCACGTTTTTAAACCCGTATATAATAAGCGTTTTTTACAGATCTTACTAGGAAATTACATATAGCATTCACTTATTGATTTAAATCTTCCGTTACTTTCAAGAGCAATGAATTTAGTTGTAATACCAGTGAGCTAGAAGGAATGAAATTACTCAGGATATCGATGAAACATTTATTCATAGAATTTTTACTTCCTTGTACGAAGTAAAAAGGAAGTATTGCAATCGCGAAAAATTTCGGGTATCATATTTCAACGAAAATATCCATTTTGACCGCTATCGATTGCAATTTAACGATGTTTTTGCGTGACATTCGTACATAAGGAATAGAGAACCCCCCCTAAATTATTAAACTGATTTAAAATGGATTCTTAATAGTTGTTTTCGTGGCGTCTGTGCTAGGTATATATGCATATATCTCGCATAAGTCAAAAACGAGAAGCCTTAAACGTTGAAATTTTGTACATAGGACTGCTATAACATGTAGATGTGCACTTCCTATATTGTTTCCAGTCGGCCGCACCAAAAGTATATATATCCACTCTGTTACTCGGCTCAGTGAGCTCAGTTTCTTTATTCTTGTACATTTGTAAATTGTGCATTTTTTGCTTTAAAAGTGATTGAATTATATTGTCCTTATCTTTCGGTTAAGATTTTTGCCTTTAGTACATCTGCATGCAATATTTGTAAAATTATCAACAATTTAAATGTTATTTAAGTGAGGCTAAGCCTAATTATTCTTACCATAACAGCCATATTTGTTTACATTTGAAACTTAGCAGAATAGTGGATTTGTTTTAGAATAGTGGACCTGATTTAAGAGGGGTTCCGACGCGACGTTTTCGTCACGTATGTGGGTACATAAGTACGCATGTATGCATGTATGTATCTGGCATAACTCAAAAACGAGTAGCTTCAGAACGTTGAACATTTTTATACAGGACTGCTATAACATGTAGATGCGCAACTGCCTTTTTGGTTGCAATCAGCCGTATCAGAAGTATATAAATATATACATATATATCCACACTGTTACTCGGCTCAGTGAGCTCATTTTTATATATATATATATGTTGGTAAATTGCGCATTGTTTGCTTTCAAAATGATTGAATTATGTTATTCTTATTTTCCGGTTCATTGTTTTATGTCTTTAAGTTATTTGCCTGTTATAGTTGTAGAATTATCAACAATTTAAAAGTTGTTAAAGTGCGGCTAAGCCTAACTCTTTTTAGCCACAGCAGCCATATTTGTTTACATTTGAAACTTAGCAGAATAGTGGATTTGTTGCCAATCTAGAGAAATTAAGCTTCGCAAGAACAAAGATAACGCCTTCTTTTATTACTGCCTATCAACTCATGCTTAATCAATTCTGGAATTTATTCGAGGAAATAACTGTTTAAGATTTAAATCTTAATTTTTAATATAGATATTTTGAGTTTTCATGTATTGTTGCCTTGTCGCGAAGTGAGAGTTGAATTGGTTCAATGAGAAATACTGAATTTCTCGTGCGACAAAATTTACCTTGGCAAATACAGCAAGACTGCTCCTGTCGTTGGCTAGAGCCTTCAGCACGACACTAGTGACACTACGACTCACCCCACTTTTGATGAACAGCACCCCTGGGGAACGGGTCCGAGGGTCTCCCACCCGTCTTTCAAACTTTCGAGATGACTTTTGATTTTCCATCTATTTAGTGTGTTTCCATGCCCCAAAGACTTTTGCAAACATCCATGTCTTCTCTGGGATTCGAACCAGGGCCCTTCGCTATGGCAATAGGCTCCAATAATCACTGCACCGTCTTGGTGGCTCCAAAAGTTAATATGCAGAAAGCTAGTTAGAGTGTCCTGTTACACAGTTAGTATACAGAAAGCTAGTTAGAGTGTCCTGTTGCATAGTTAGTATACAGAAAGCTAGTTAGAGTGTAATGTTACATAGTATACAGAAAGCTAGTTAGAGTGTCTTGTTACATAGTTAGTATACAGAAAGCTAGTTAGAGTGTCCTGTTACATAGTTAGTATACAGAAAGCTAGTTAGAGTGTCCTGTTACATAGTTAGTATACAGAAAGCTAGTTAGAGTGTCTTGTTACATAGTTAGTATACAGAAAGCTAGTTAGAGTATCCTGTTACACAGTTAGTATACAGAAAGCTAGTTAGAGTGTCCTGTTACACAGTTAGTATACAGAAAGCTAGTTAGTGTCCTGTTGCATAGTTAGTATACAGAAAGCTAGTTAGAGTGTAATGTTACATAGTATACAGAAAGCTAGTTAGAGTGTCTTGTTACATAGTTAGTATACAAAAAGCTAGTTAGAGTGTCTTGTTACATAGTTAGTATACAAAAAGCTAGTTAGAGTGTCTTGTTACATAGTTAGTATACAGAAAGCTAGTTAGAGTGTCCTGTTACATAGTTAGTATACAGAAAGCTAGTTAGAGTGTCCTGTTACATAGTTAGTATACAGAAAGCGAGTTAGAGTGTCCTGTCTTATTTCCGTAGTCGAGATACACTGAGCAAAAAAAAGCAACAGTTATATATCTCCCGTTTCAATGGGCTGATTTAAAAAATTCAAATTACGTTTCTCATATTTCGAAAACGCTTATTAGGATATGTGTTTGAGTTACATATAGCGTCGTTGTAATATAGGTATTCTGACACAAAATCCGGACTTTTTCTGAAATGACATGGCAATTTTTTTTTCCATATTTCGCTTCTACGACTCAAATTATGTCAAACTACCAAATTTTGTAAAAATTGCCCGAGGAGGTTTTAAAAAATTAGTTTTCAAAATTTTAGTTCCTTAATGTTAATTGGATTTGATATATATTTATCAGTTTCCCTTTTTTTTATTAGACTAACTCGATTTCTTCTTTCACATTTCAAAATTTAGGTTCAATTCAAATAAATTCCTCCATTTTTTATGATTTATTTTTTTTAATTTATGTTTTTAAACAATTTTTATAAGTTTTTCGAAAAAAAAAAAGTGAATTATAATCTATAAAATTTTAACCATCTTCTTAAAGTAGATGCATTTCTAAGCACACCTGCAAAAAATTAGAGTCTTTTTATTCAAAATTTCCTACGATATACGCGAATTTATGGGTTACAGCCGAAATCGTCGAGGAGAAAACAACTCAAAGCGAAAGCATCGCGGGAGAAAATGAAGCAAAGAGAAAACATAGCAGTTCTAAAACGTCGTAGTATAAAATATCGTCGTCTGAAATAAAGCGGTTCAAAAACTTCGCAGTTTAAAAACATCGTCGTCGAAAATGTCGTGGTAAAAATAAAATACTTACAAATCATCGCATGATGATAACATCGGAATATGCGTTTTTCAGGCTTTCGTAAGTGTAAATGGATATTAGCTTGTGAACATAAGATGGAAGAAGTATAAATTTACTTTCATATTTTTATTAATTTAACACATACACATATATATTTCTTATTATCCATTATTAAAGAATCTCGGGGCTAATAATGAAGACCATTAAGTTCAACGAAAACTAATTTATAATTGGTTTAACACGCAAAGGAAGAAATAGAAGCTACATTACTCGCGCTGAGATTTCCAATTCCTAAACTCTAAAATTTTGTTGTGTCATATGACCTGTAAAAAGAAGGAATGTTTATATTTTTGCAGATCTCGTATCACATGACCAAAAGCAGATGCTCCGTTTTAAGAATGAGTCGCGCCATCTGTTTACAGTAATAAATTTTTAAAAAACAGAACAAGAAATTTAAACAAAAGAAGAAATAATTTTCACTATACGTGTATCAGATTAACAAAAGGGAGGAAAATAATATCATAATTAACTTAGCAATTTTTTATCTATAAAGTCGTGCAGTTACTTATTTTCCTCTTCCTATTCTTTTTCAGATTATACTCTTCATGAAACATTACCAGTAAAACCTCTTAAAAAATTTATTAATAATCTCAGTTAACTATGTGAGTTTAAAATTCTATGAAGAGCTATAACTTGCATTAATTTTCTATGCTTAAGTTTCCATTTTACACTTTCAACAAATATTTATTAGTTAATAAAAAATATTAAAGTAAAAATTTCTTTCTTTCCATCTTGCGCTCATAAGTCATAATGCGAGTATCCTTTTACTCTTATTAAGGAATGAAACATGCATGTCTGCGATGCTATCCGCTTGCGATGATTTGTAGGTACTTTATGTTTTACTACGATATTTTCAACGACGATGTTTTTAAATTGCGAAGTTTTTGAACCGCTTTATTTTCGACGACTATACTTTGTATCACGATGTTTTAGAACTGCGATATTTTTTTCTTTGCTTTATTTTCTCGGACGATGCTTTGTTCCACGACGTTTTCACCTTGCATTGTTTTCTCCGAGATGTTTTCGTCCGCGATATTTTCGGCAGACACCGAATTTGTATATTTACGCGCTTTGAAATTTGGCATATTTCTTAAAAGCGATAACAACTAAAATGTGGTTTACGCACTTTAATAAAATTATTTGAATGTAGGAAAGATAATTTTTCTTCCGCTCGTCTGCAATGAAAAAAAGAAAAGGAAAATAGGTTGCTATAAATTAAGAAGTTCGTTAAGTAAATTATTCCTGACGAATACTGAAAAAAATACGCCAAGATAAATTTTCGAACTTCTCCGTAAATTTCGCACCGAATTTTACAAAATTTAATATTTAGGCATAATTTGAGTCGTAGAATCGAAATATAGGAAACAAAGCATGTCATTTCTGAAAAAGTCCGTTTTTTTGTCAAAATATCTATGTTGGAATGGTACTATATATAAATCTAATATATATCCTGAATCGCGCTTTCGAGACATAAAAAACACAATTTTAATTTCATCAATCGGCCCAGTAGAACAGAAGATACAAAACTATCCGTTTTTTTCTTTTTTTTCCGCAGTGAACATATATTTTTAATTATAATTATGGAATAAAATCTTTCGGAATTTAAGAAATTTGAAAATTATTAATGTACTAATAATAAACTCGTATTATTTTAAACATAATCACTTTCTGCGATGAGAAGCAATACGTTTAACAACGTGAAGAAGAAAACAAAATTTTGTCTTTGCTTCGTGAACTTTTTCTCTTTTGATTAGTTTCTTAGTTTATAAAGGTACGGATAAGTTTCTAAAGTGAAACAATCAATACATCTCTCAAATGTTAATGGAAGGTAACGCCTTTTAGTAAAAACAAAGTACAGATTTTAAAGCACTAAAAAGTATTCTTTATACTTAGCTTCGCTTTCTTTTCTTCATAGAGAAATTCCAAGTTACTTCTTCCGTTTGAGTGATAGGTAGGAATTAATGTATTTACAGAAAAGCTCAGGGTGACATGAAGATAGAAGATAGATAGAAGTAGGTTATCCGAATTCTTTCGCATCCTAAACGTAGACATACGTCAAGAGAAAGGCACTTATTTTCGCATTTTCAAATATTTATCCTTAGAAGCAAAAGATGAACGAATAAAAATGATAGATTGAAATGTAGAGAATGACACTTTCCACTTTATTTGACAATTTTTGTATATAAATTTCTGGAATAGGATATATGTATTAGACCTATAGGGTGTCCCAACAAAGCGCCGGATTTAATATGCGCCAGAAAATATTTTATTTTTAAAAATAGAAAATACTTTTACGTACTAAAAACAGGAAAATATTCCTGTTTAGGAATGTCGAGTTTTATTTGATCTGGCCCCTCTGGCAGAGAACTCTGTGAGGCTGCTGGATTTATACCTAGGGTATGTACCTAGACAGTCTTGGACACGGGGTTTATCAAATCATTGAACTTAGTGGTTGCTCGTTACCTGTGGGTGTTCGCTGTTAAAACCGCTCCTGCTTATTCGGGTGACCCACAGGGTGACGTGTTGTAAGCCCCGTGTTAGACCCGCTGTAAGAGCTTCGGGTGTTTCGAATAGTGCTGGCAGGCAGCATCTCTAACGCCAGTCAAATCTCCAGGCGTGCATGTTCCACGCCTCTGTGAAACCGGAATGAGAGCCGGAATTGCTGACCCCTAGGTACCAGGAGGTAGCCGCGGTTGAATAGAAAACTTTTAATGTTTGGCATTTCGAATTGGGACCCTTTAGAGGTTTCATGATCAGCGTATATTCTAAACCTCTTGGGAAACTATTACCAGCGAGCCAATCCCTTGCCAAATATGGGGGTTTCTCAGGTGGGGCCAGTTCGTGTAATGTCTCGTGATGGAGCACGTAAATAATTGTTATTTTTATCTGATATGGCAACACTGGCATTTTAACACACTTTTCTTAATATAGCTAAGTAGACATGGAACGTACATGGAACGCGAAGAAACAGCAAAATTTTATTGTGAAAACTCGTTACACGAATGCAGAGTGGTATGAAAAAGATGTTTTGTGCAAACTTTTGGATATAAAATGTACATAATGTAACAACAGTTCCCAGACTGATAAAGAAATTTGAGGCCTTAGGATGAACAGCAGCCTTACGTTCTCGATCCTGTCATTCTGTTGAAAACATCACTGTTGTGCTTAAAAATGCTACTAAAAGTTTCAAAAAATCCAGTATTAGAAATTTAGAAAGACTATCATCGAAAGGCCTTGAGGAAGAAATTCAGAGTGTCATTGGCCATCCTCAACAGACAAATACGTGTAAAAGTGTTACGAATTTTATTCAAAAGTGTGCGACGCTCTAGAGAAATTCGTGGAGGACTTATATATCAGACATTAATTTTAGCCCAAAGGGCATTAGTCCAGAAGAGCTACTAATTTCGTTTTTGCATTTTGCGTCAAATCACTATAAGAGGTGTATCACGTTCCAAATTGTTGCCACCAAATATTAGAGGCCTGCATTATGTTTAAAGAAAGTAAATAATGAAGAATCTGCATAAAGGTACGTATGTTTCTCGCATTGTGATAAATCAACAGTACCAAAGTCATCAAATTTTGTGTAACGCAATCCTCCACCCAAATATGGGCACCTGGAAGCCCTAATTTAGAATTTGTTTTATTTATCTATTTCATATTTTGTAAAACTTTAACGATTTTTTGATTAACAAACTCCAGCGCGTGACACTATAGATCGGAAATTCTAAAGATATACTCTTTTTAAATGATTTTGTGATATTGCTTTTAAATTGAATTTTATGGTTTAAGTGCGAAGTACGTGATATTTAATAACGTAAAAGTGACACACAAAACGTTAAAAAAAAAGCCCCTTTGGACGTAAAGTAAAATCTGTAAACGTTCTGTTTTTTTTTTTTTTTTTTTTTTATTCCTAAATTGGAACATTTACCTGTTGTAATTATACAAAATTGTTTTCCATCTAATAAAAATGAAGTATTTTACTGGACATATTAATATGGTGCTTTTGCTGAGACACCATTTAAAATTTACTTCGAGGAAATTCAAAAACTTACTTAACAATGAAAACGCAACTATGCAACTATGCGACTAAAAACGCAACTAACAATGAAAACACATTACATATGCATACCAATACAATATCTGTAAAAAATTAACACAAAAATAATTGGCCAATCGTGATAGCTGACATTTGAAAGCAAGAAATTGCTCCAGTCCCGTGATCAGAGCAAGTTGCCCTTTGAATTTTAAATTTCTGTACCACTTTTCCAAGAAGCAGTAATTCTTCAGCACTAGTATTTGAGCAAATTGTAAGAATGAATAAATTATATTCACGCGGCACCTGCATTTTTTCGTCAGAATGCTGCGATGGATTATGCTAATTATTACTTATCTGGTATGTAGGTTATGAGTGTAACCTGTAAAATGGAAGCTAATGACTTACTTAATCTAGAATCATTATGTATGCAGAAAATTTTAAGCGAAGGTAGGGCAGAAAACCGTTGAACGTATTGTAGTTTGTTGTTGTCAGAATCAGGAGTCTTTATTATGAATCACATCAGTAATCAGTTTAAATCTGTGCCTCTTATTGTTATTATATTCAGTTTTTAATAATGATTTTCCCCCTGCTTTCCTCCATTTTTAGAGGCTACAGATCTTTGATTATTTGCGATAGCTGACATATACGGATATCATTTGTTGTTGAACCTTTGCAGCCGCATGTATTAGCAGTTACTAGAGCAATTACTATGCCACCTGAAATTAATCGGGATTATGAAGATCCCATTGACTACAAAATATAATAATAAAATTGTTTATTGATATTAAGCTATTTCATATATTAATAAAGATAGCATAAAACAAGAGAAAAATGCACGAACATTATTAAATATATTTTGAAAACCAGTAATATATATATTATTGACTGTGCAGGCATGATCCGATACTTTTAACTTCTGGCTGTAGACATGGCTAAGAAGACAGTGATGGCTGAGGGTGAAGGCCTAATGAAGCAGATAATAAAACTGAAATGAAGAATTGCTATATTTATTCTTATACATCTCAAATCATCATTTTGGCAGACAATTTACTTTTCAAACATTGTTGAATACAATAATTTTTATATGCACAAGTAAAACGATCCAACGTCAGCTCAGGCAGCAAAGCATAAGCGGCGCAGAGTGGTATGCATAGCAGAAGTCAGGAAAATGGGAAACGTAGCTCCTCGCGAAGCAAAATTCATACTGTGTAGATGCAAATGTGAATCAAAATCTGTGATTGGTTAATTTTATTTTTAGTTACCTTTTTCAAGCAGCGTTACATAACGATAAAAAACTCGAACTTGGGAGACCAGATGAATTTAGGGGGGAGAGCACCAAATCTAGAATCATTAATTTTGAGGTCGCCAATTATTATTAGAGCAGCCATCGTAATTTGCTGTCTCTTAAGTGGGAGAGCGCCAAACACAGGATCGCTAATTTTGAGGTCGCCAGTTATTTTTAAAGCAGCTATCGTATTTTGTTCTATGTTACACACACACACATATATAAATACTGGACAAATTGTTGAAATTTAACTTGCGTTTTCGTTCTCTCGAAAGCGTGACTTAACATATATATTAGATTTATATGTAACATTATTCTAGCATAGGTATTTTGACCCAAAATAGGACTTTTTATAAAATAACATACCAATTTTTTTCCATATTTCGATTCTACGGCTCAAATTATACCAAAGTGACAAGTTTCGTAAGAATCGCAAAAATAGTTTTTAAAACATTGGCTTTCAAAATTTTAGCTCCTCCACATGAATTGAATTTGGTATATAATTATTAATATCTCTTTTTTATCAAACTTATTTGACTCATCATTTCACATTTCGAAATTAGATTCATTCCAAATAAAATTCTCCCATTTTTTATAATTTATTTTTTAAATTTGTATTTTTAAATAAATTTATAAATTTTTCGAAAAGAATTTTGTTTTATAACCTGCAATATTTTTGCCACCTTCCTAAATTGGATATATTTCTAAGCATACTTGCAAAGAGTTTTTTATTTAAAATTTCCTATCATACGTAAATTTACATAATGGCGCTTTTTGAAATTGACATATTTGTTAATAAGCGATCGCCAAATGCAGTTTACGCACTTGTTAAAACTATCTGAAAGAATGAACGATGTGCCTTTTTTTTTCCGGTCGCGCACAAAGGAAAAAGAAAGCAGGTTGCCATAATTTGAAAATTTCGCCAAGTGAATTATTCTCGGCACAAAAGGAAAAAAATGCGCCAAGATATATCTATATATATATATATATTAATTTCTCCATAAGTTTCTGACCACAAATTACAAAATTTAATATCTAGGCATACTTTGAGTCGTAGAATCGAAATATAGAAAAAAATTGGTATGTTATTTTAGAAAAAGTCCGATTTTATGTCAAAACGCCTACAATAGAATAGTGCTATAGATAAATCTAATACATATCTTAAGTCGCGCTTTCGAGACATGTAAAACGCAAGTTAAATTTCGAAAATCGGTCCAGTAGAGCGGAAGATATAGAACAGTCCTCCCGTTTTTATGTGTGTGTGTATCTGCGTGTTCAAGATGTTCATTATATGTCAAACCTACTAGAAGGCTAAATGACCTATTATTATTGACACTCTAAAACTTTTTATGATGTCTTTCTTTTCTTATTTAACACTGTTGGAGTTATTTTTCTACTTTTAAATTTTGAATGTTCATTACACGTGAAGGTCAAGAAAAAGAAAAACCAACTTTAAATCATATCACTATAATAAATACTGCAAGGGTGTAAAATTGGGTGACAGACAAGATAAAACAACATTTAGTCAGTTAAACTAGTGTGTTCTAATAAACCATAAATACTACAAGATAATACTCCAACAGTATATTACATCAAGCGTTGTGACAAGCATAAACCCGTTCATGTTTAAAATTAATTTTGGGGGTCCAGTGTTCTAAATTATAAGTGTAAACATACAAGTTAAGTTAAATTAAATTTTCATTTATTAGAGGTTAACAAAACTAACAATATATAGTGATGGTGGCTGTGGTAAAAGAGTCGAAGTGAGAAAACATTTTTAACATAGCCCTTTGAAATTCACAATTACTTGTGCAGCGTTCTCTAGTCGGCCATTACATAGAAATCCTCACGAGGGCGGGCGTATACATTATTTCAGCCATGAAAGATTCTAAGAAAAAAAAACAAGTTAGTAATCGAGTATTTTAGAGCCATCCGCCCCTTTTCTATCTCAGTTTCCTCCTTCCTGCGTCGACGACCATCGGTGGTTCCCTCTCGGTAACTTTTGCCATTGTTCCAAATACCGCAGACAGAGTACTCGAGACCGAGCTACTCTTTATCTTCTGGCGCAAAACTTTAGGAATCTCTCCCCGTAGATCGCTGCAGACAATTTTTCTTCTCCTCGCCAGCCCCTCGTTTGGCGATCCGAGACGGTCCAAATCCCGCCAGGTGCATGGCAGCCCTAGAAGCGGAATCTAAGCAGATAGGTGAAGGCAAGGGTGTTGGTTAAACGGAAGTTGGCGAATAATTGCTGTTACAATGGTTACAAGCGACCCAACAGGGTCATCAACCTAACATAGCAGAAGCTAGCCACGCTCAGGGTCCCATTTTAACATGGTGAACGAACGTCTATCAGAATGCGAATCACCCAGACCCCTCAAGCTTGGCGTGGAGTAGCTGCATACAAAACAAGCTAATTCAGCAGGGTGCAGATTCGCACTTGGTGAAAGATATTTTTCAGACCACTGTCTGGCAGAGATAACATTCGGAGAATCCTTCTCCAAGTAAACGTCAAAACAAAGTCGTAAATATTGATTCCCAAATGCAACGTAAAATTTTTTTGAAAAGAATTAAGGATTTGTTTTTAAATACCAAATTAATAAAAGACCGAAGAAAATTTTTTCAAGTGAAATATAATAATTACATAGAAAAAAAATTATGTTTTCTACAACACCAAAAACTACTTTACAACCAGAGTCGGAAAATATGGATTCAAGCTTTACCAGAAAGAGGGGTACATTAACAAAACCAATTAAACTTTAAACACCAACTTGTGTAAAGCAAATGACTTTAAAAAAAAAATAAATTGACTTTAAGGGTCAACTTAACCAGAAATTAAACAGTAAGCAAACAAGTTAAGATTAAGTGTTAACTAAACAAAAAAAAAATAAATTGTTAACCAAACTACCTTAAGGAAAAAGAGAAAAATAACTACTCAAGCAACTTAAATTCAGAGTTAACCAAAACTGCCAAAAATTAAATGACAACAATTACTTTTCAACAAAGCAAAAAAAA